>JASANF010017765.1:0-25148 GCA_030248245.1 Trissonchulus sp. WLG1_4
TTTCATCTAAGTTTGCATTACATATGTAATAATCAATATACTTGACAAATTTATCCATTAGAAATACATAACCTATTAATTCAGTCAAGTTTCTGGTGTAACAGTCATGTGTACACCAGCTGTCATTTCCATAGATGGAGCTACAGTGGTTGGTACCATGAAAGTTTCTGCTTTTTTTAAACACGGCAAGTATTTGATCATAGCAGCTCTTACCTCTCTGTTTTTTATAAAAAACAAAAACGGATTGTTTAACAAATTAATATTAATCAATGTGACAAAAACTGTGATTAAAATCGCTACCATTTTGGGACCTACATTCATGTTCGCCATAAAGAAAAATACCAAATTAGGCAAAAACATAAAGAAAAAATTACACAACATTACAGCAAGCAACATATCCGTGATGGTTTTTTGTCTCTCCCTGTTTTCCTTCAAAGCTTCGGTTGTAGTTGTCTCAGGATCATAATGCAAATTTAGAACCGCCAATAAGTAAAACACAACTGCAGCAAGTACCATTCCCAGCTGACCCCAAAAAGTGGCATTACTAGCCCAAAGCGGCATAATGGTATATGAAAAACACACAGACGGTATAGAGGGTTGATATGCCAAGGCACCTGTATATACAGTCAAAATAAAGGAAATGCCAATACCCACCCCACACCAAACGCACGCATGCACGTATTCTATTTTGACATATAGGGGCAAACTAAAGCAAGCTATGCAACGATCTATCGAAGTAAAAAACAACATGATCGGTTGCCACCATAAACACCAAATAAGTCCGAACATAAACGGTGTTCCGATGAAGCACTGCCACGGTGATACCAAAACCGACATTTGATGGGTCACAAACAGATAGCTTCTATAGATGGGGGTTATTATGAGAACAAGACCGCTTAGAGCATCCCCCAAGGCCATGCCTAACGGTAGAACGTATTCCTTTTTGTGCAGTTCGTTGGCTTTGATAATAACAAAAGCCAGGAATCCATTTACCAAAAGCATTATTGCACCTTCTATGGATAAAATGATCTGCCACGATAAAGCCGCCGCTACGCTACCGCTTGAGCCGTTAGATGCCGCTGCGTCGGTGCTGGTTTCATTCACTGCTGTCGTGTTGATCATGGCTGAATAATCTAAACACCTGAATAAGATAAATATACGTTAAAACATAACGCCGGTTCACGCCGTATTCCTCGAACAAATACACGGGCTTGAATGAAGCCCCGGCCTTGAACAAAGCCCAAAAAGAGGCTCACGAAATTACACAGCCCCAGCCGTGACAAAAAATCCCAGGGATAATGCAAGACTTGTGTTAATATATATATAGTCACATACAGTCAAATCACATTTTGATGTTTTATGTTTTTTAATTTGCAAATTATTTTACACTTTGGCCAGCAATGTAGCATTGTAAATCTTTAGTTGCGTTACAACTATTACTGTAGAAGGAACAAAGATTGTGTGAAAGCCCCCCTTTAGAACTCTAATGAAAAAATAAAGCCCCAGCCTTGAATAAAGTCCCAGTTTCAAATAAAGCCCCAGATAACGCGTTCACAAAACAATATAGCCCCTGAGCCTTTATTTGAGGTAATACGGTACTTGTCTTTGTCCTTGTTCTTATCGATCGAGTCAAATCGTCCAGCCGATTTGCTCCTAAGCCGTTCCAAATAACTGCTTGTCCAAATGTAACACATTGCGCGGTCCCCTCAAAATGTTTATACTTACTCTTGCTATACAGCCTATCACACCTCAAAAACAGTATTACATTCTTACCGTATTTCGTAATTAGTATTGGTATCTAATTGTGTATTTTTTGTGACCACAGAAGTAAAAATTGCGTAAATTATTATTTGCGTGGGAAATGTACATCAACAATTTGAGTTTACAATGCATGAATAGTATTAAATAGTTATTTAGCATTCTTAAATGGCAAATCTACTTTAATTAATAGCAAAAAGTTTATATAAGTTCCGACAAAATTAACTGAAAAACATCTGTTTGTCTAAAAGCCAATGCGGTGTTATATAAATGGATAGAAAATAATACAGATTCTAACCAAAAATCTTGCTTGTCTAGACGCCAACGAGCAAGATGTTTTTTCACAAAAAGAAGTTCATGAAACAGCTCCATGGTAATTTTGCAGACAACACTACAAGTTCACGATTAAAAAAAAACAAAAGTAGAAAAACTAACTGTAAAATACAGCTAAATGCACTGACGCAAATTGTTGAATGTAGTCTATAGTTCTGCGTCAGAACAGATCCTCCAAAAAGGCTTCCCTGAAGAAAGCTCATGAACGCACTAGCACTTTCAGAGAAAACTTTCATGTGACAAATTGGGCAGCTTTTGAAAATTGTAATTCAGAAACCACCAAATCAATGAAGAAAAAGTTTAAGAAAATTAATGGTCAATAGTAATCACAAATCATGTTTGGTGTTTTCTATCTAAGCCACAAACCTCCTCAATTCTCAAAAGTATTTTATGAATGCAACATCAAAAATACTACTAGTATAAAAACCACAACCAGGCTCGTTGGCCTTACTGCAAGCACGCACTACCGAAGTCTTTATTAAGAACCAAACAGTGATACTTTCATACCGGTACTTATACAAATTATAAGCAGGCACCTCTCACTTCCACTGAAAACTCACACTCCCAAACCTGAAGGATTTGTCAAACTCATGACTATGAGCAGTTCCGTTGCCCGCCTTTTAGTGACTAACCAACGCAATATGCAACATGACCAAAAATAAACCAAACACCAAAGTTCAAACAACAAAATTATAACAACGCGGAGGGTTGGAAGGCAATCTAAGGCCGATCGCGTCACTGTATATAAGCCAGAAAGGACGCGGACAACAGCTGTAAATAATAGGGTTTATTGTGGGTAGGGGAATATTGAAAACCATATTGCAACGATACATATATAAGTCATCGCAAAACCCCAATTTTTGAACGCAGCCATAAAATAGCCTACGCTGGCCCATAGCACAAAAATATTCACTCCAACTCTTATGTACGCAGCTATACACAAAGCGCTTTTCTTCCCGCCAAATGGACGTGACTTATTCCTCGCTCGACTATAACGTTTATATACGAGGTCATAGGCCCTTGGCCTTTGGGCCTATTTTTTTGATCCATGGGTTTAAATATTTAATTTTAAAATATCCATGGGCTTAAATATTAATATGTTTAATATTTTTTAAATATTTTTGTATATTTCATGTCGACAGTGCAGTTGTCAATGCAATGTCGACTTGAAAAACTCCAACTTCTGGGGGCTGCCGCCCCCAGACCCCTGCATTGTTAAATGCTTGCTGTAGATGCACTAAAAATTTTTATTTCATGTCAAAAGTGCAGTTTTAATGCAATGTCGATGGTTAAAACCTCAAAAAAGCTCGAACTTCTGGGGGCTGCCGCCCCCAGACCCCCGCAATGTTAAGTGCTTGCTGCAGATCCACTATTGTAGTTTATCGATTACAAACTCAAACAAGGTCCGAGGGTTGCCGCCACCGCCAGACCCTCTTTGGTCGGCGGTGGCTCACTGTTGCTCCGCACCCCCGGGGTCGCACCCCCCCCCCATCTTTGCGAAATCATGGATATGCCACTGGGTCATGCGGCATTTAACATGGTGTGTCATTCACAGAAAAAATGGTGACCCGAATTTTCTCTAAGCCACCGTCTTACACTTCGGACGTGATTCGGAGATAATTAGGTAGGAGCTTTTTATAGATATTTGTGGCGTTTTCGGACAATTTAATTGAAAATTCTGATTCTATTAGCAATGAAAGAGGTAAATGTAGGACGATTTTTGGACATCTTAATTTCTTTTCAATTGTCTTAAATTTATCTTAAATTCAAGGAATTATTTTTGAAGGGTTTTCACAGAAAATTAAGACATTAAAAATGTTCGAATTTTTTCTGAATTTTGTCTTAAATAAATTCCAATTTTTGTGAATCACAGATTTTTTGGACAACGTTTAGACATCCGAGTTTTCAATTAAACTGTTAAAAACGAAATATGTATGAAAAGCTTCTAATACCCGAATCACCTACGAGGTGTACGTGTAAGACGGTGATTTAGTTTTTCTGTGAGTAGCGTACTATATAAAAAAGTAGGGGGTGCTGCGTTTGCATTTTGCATAATACATCTGATGCTAAAATCCTGTGAATGTTTGTAATCGTAAAATAAATTGAAAGGGTAACAAACATTTGAAAAATCGTTAAAAAAGTTTGCAGAAACGTAGTTTAGACTTTTAGTTTAAACTCCACCTTGGTGTATATAGGCAAGGTTGGGTTGGCGTTTGGTATATATATACAGGGGGTTTTTTTTGGGTCCACGAGTGGGTCCAGACTCAAGATCTCTTAACTGGACCCAGCAAAAATTAACCTGACCCAAGCCAGACCCATGCACATAATTCGATATCTAATTACTTGAATCACTCCAGTAAGTTGCCTGGCCGAAAATAATTTCCGATACGTCTCCAATTGACCAAGTTTGGCTTAAAAATATAAAAATCTAATCTAATCTAATATAACTTTGTGTCTTACTATTCCTTGTTGTTGCTTATCTGGTCCTCTGGGCTAACCCAATATAACCAGGACAGCTACAGCCGCCCCTGCATTCTGCATGCATGCATGCATGCGTTCTGTAGGAAGTCCACCACCGCCAGGGGCTCGTAGTAGGGTTGCACACCCTAGACTAACCCAGTCTCGGTCTCTCGGTAATCGAAAAGTTCCGGTTTGTAGCCGTTAGTTCCTTTAAAAACGGCCAATAAATTTCGCCTTGCGTTAAAATATGGGTAGGGTCTCTTCTTGCAGAGTAAAAATAAACCCTATTCATAATTTTGAACAAAAAAAAGAAAATGGTTGATCCTGGCTAGGCTCCGTTTTCGTGTTTGACCAAAAAAATTTTCAAAAATTGACCAATCTCGGTTTTTCCGGTCTCGGAATTTGGTCTCGGTCTCGGTAGTCTCGGTTTCGTGGTCTCGATCTCGGTCTCGGAAAAAAACCGAGACTGCCATCCCTAGCTCGTAGGTAAGGACCGCCAGGCGCCTAAGCCGGGAAGATGTATGTGTCGGACAGGGTTTTTTTGGTCAAAAATGGCGTCATTTGCACAAAAATGCCGTTCAGAAAATAAAATGACGAAGCTTTGACGAAAGGTTTTGAGCAAATTTGACGCTGATTTGACCAAATTCGGGACCAAATTCGGTCTAGAAATTGAAAAAATCTCCATTTTTTCTGCGGGCTGCCGCCCCCAGACCCCTGCAACTTAGTGACGTACTCGTATTTGTTATTAGCTTTCATCACTTATTAGACTCTGCATGTGTACACGAGTCCATTTACCTATCTAGTGCACTATCTGACGTGACGTTCTGCGTCTGACGTGATTTGCTAAAAAAAATTCGGTTCGGTTCGAAAAAAATTAATACGTCGCCACTTGACCAATTTTGGCCGAAAAGGTGAAAAATCTCTTAATTTTTGCTGGAGGCTACCGCCTCCACACCCCTGCAGCTGTGTGGATAAGTGTTTTTTGCATTTGCGATGCTAATTTTTTAGTTACAATTGCTAAAAGGTCCATTTTATCCCATTACAAAAAATCGAAAAGTCATCCCCCGAAATTTTTTTCTGGGTATATACGCGTGCAGATTATCACAAATGTCCGCTTACGACATATATATTCTTGACCCAGACAGTGCTTAACTGGACCCAACAAAAATTAACCTGACCCAACGTGGACCCATCGTCGATTTTGAATAAAAAAACCCTGGGTATATACCAATCAGCCTCAGATTGAAAAACGAAAATATATAAAATATTCTCTTGCAGGCTGCAGTGAGTTCGGGTGGTTTGGGCTCTGTGTTCGGCATCGGACTGTTGCTGTTGTCGGTGGGCGCCAATGGCGGGTTCTGGGCCTTCGGGCTGTATCTGGCTGTGCTGGCCGTTTTCCACTGGTCCGAATTCGTGATCGTGGGAATCAGCAATCCGCAGTGTCTCACGCTTGACTCTTTTCTGCTGAATCATTCCAAGGAGTATTGGTTGGCTGCTGGAAGCAGTTGGCTGGAGTTTTGGATCGAGTGGTTTTTGTTTAAAAGTGCGTGGAATCAGGGGCTAATCCAAGAAAAATTTCCGGGAATACATGTAGTTGAAAGGGGGATGGGGAGGAAGACCCCCCAAAATTCGCTCCAGGGGGAGGGAGGGGGGGTCCCGCCAGGGGGAAAAGAGGGGGATGGGTCCCGGCGGGAGTAAAATTTTGGCCAAAATTTAAAAAATCGGCATTTTTTCTTGAAATTTAAGCAATTTTTACCAAAATTTTCGCCAAAAATTGTCAAAATCGGTGTTTTTTGGTCAACAAAGGTAAGAATTGCGTCAGTTTTGGGAGGGACGGGGGTCAAAATTGAATTGACGCAGAGGAGGGGGGTTCCCACCAGAGGGGGGAGGGGTACCCAAAATTTTGGTGCTGTTACATGTATGTTTTCGGGGCAGGGGAGTGTTTAGTTTAAATGTGTTAAATTTTTAGTTAAATATCTTCCAGAGCTTTATTTTATCATATATTATATTCATTCTTTGGTTTGGTCAGATTATAAAACCAAAGGAGCCCTCATGTCTAAAAAACCAAAACTTGCACAACATTTTGAATCATTCATTCATTCATTCATTCATTCATTTATTCTTCTATGCGTATATTTATGCTATATATAATATTACTCCATGTATCGTATTTTTAGCATGGAAATCGCAGTTTCTAATCTCAGTCTTGGGCCTGGCTGTGTGTCTGGCCGGAGAGATCGCTCGCAAAGGAGCAATGCTGACGGCTGGCTCCAATTTCACCCACGTGGTCCAGTTTCGACGCAGACATGAGCATCGACTGGTGACTCACGGAGTGTACTCTTGGTGTCGACATCCATCATACGTCGGCTGGTTCCTGTGGTTTATTGGGACTCAGGTATAAGCATGATGGGGGCTGAGGGGAGGGAGGATTTTTGTGTGTGAACAGGCAGAATATATATCTATATATATATATATATATATATATATATATATATATAATATATATATATATATATATATATATATATATATATATATATATATATATATATATATATATATAATATGTATATATATTTATATAGTATATATATATATTAACATAAAATATAAGGCTCTAGCATACATGTGACGGGGACAACATTTTGGGGGGCCTCTCCGACCTAATTTTAGAGACCTCCCCCGTCCTCTGATCGTCATACCCTAAATTTTGTAAAATTTTCAAAAAAGTGCTATTTTCACTAAATTTGGCCCAAATATTCGGGACCCTATCCCCCGGCCCCTCGATTTGGGGAAGGGCTCCCCCTCATACATGTATGGGCTCTGGCGTTATTCTGTTTTGAAAGTGGGTGACTGATCAAAAGTTATAGACGTCCATTCCCCCCAGTCGCCCTTGAAACTGAAGTTTTTGCATAGTAAACATGCCTGATCAGCAACCTCTGCAAGTGAATCTAAGGTCTAGAAGCGCTGCGATGCAGGTAGCAGTCCGTAAAAAACTTCATCAGGTAGCAGTGCGTAAAAAACTGCATCAGGTATATAGCTAAATCATTTTTACTTTATATGCATACATGTATATACAAGGGGTCTCGGTCTGGGGGGGGGCTTGTCCCCGATTTTTCGAAATTTAGGGGGCCTTGTCCCGACTTTTCAGGGGTTTGAACTGAAAAAAGCGCGAAAATTTCCAATTTTGCAGAAAAAGCTTAGTTTTTTAGCGAAATTTGGTTATTTTTAGCGATTTTTAGCTTTTCGGACATTCTTTGAGGCATTTTATAGCAATCTGGGCCAATTTTTTGAGTTTTCGGGAACCTTGTTTTAGCACCAAGCAGTAAGGCTTGTCCCGATGCATCAAATCTGAGGGGGGGCTTGTCCCGAAATCTCAAATCTATACATCCCCATGTACATCTGAGCTTAAAAGTTATTTCACGTGATTAATGTATTTTCAGATAATTCTGCTGAATCCAATTTGCGTGGTGGCCTATGCTGTGGTCAGTTGGCGATTTTTCAATGAACGAATTTATACGGAGGAAATTTTGCTGCTTAACTTTTTCGGAGAAGACTATGTTCGCTACCAACGTCGCGTGCCCACCGGACTGCCCTTTATTCAGGGCGTGACTGAAGAAAATGTGTGACTCGCTTTCGGGTCTAGTTCTAATGTCTGACAAAAAAATAGTTGCACCACTGTTTTGTTTTTTGTTGATCATCGATAACACTTGGATTTAGAAGTCAGAGCCCAATTTTTATGTTACAACCCTGGTTTTTATATCATTCATGTTTAAGAAACTAAATTTTTATTCAATTGTTTTTCTTTGCTTGCAATAATTTTAAAATTCAGCGAAATGGTTCACCAGCTGTTTTCAAAAAATTCCTAAAATCTGGAATCTGAAATCGTTATATTATTTGAGAATCTGAAATCGTTACATTTGACGGAAACCGTTTTGCAGAAGTTCGCACAATCAGATAAGTGTGTTTCTATCATCAACACCGAATTCTGATTCTGAGTTTGTCTGAGATTTGTTCTGCGTCTGAGTTTGTCTGAGTTTGTTTGTCTGATTCTGAGTCATCCTTATTGTCTTTGTCCTGCCATTTTTTTAATAAAAAGCTCCTTTAATTCACTATGGCACTATTGAACAAGTTGTTGAAGCACTTATGGTTAGTATGTAGATTGCAGACGTTCGTTTTTCGTGTGTTACCTTTTTATACGAGTTGAAACATTTTTTGTTCAAGATATAGCATTTTAATTTCTGTGTTTAGGTGGGTGAAATCGTTTTCGAAACTGGACTAACTAAATTAAATTATCAGTTTAGCTTAAAAATTTCCAAGCAGATTCACGTACTAAACAGAAAGTTCCTTGCCGAATCGGAATGTTAAAAGTTTTCAAAAATATTCTAGTATTTAAGTTATGATGCAGTAGCATACATTTGTAACGGCGTCCAAATTTTGGTGGGACCTCCCTCGCTGATTAACCAAAAATATCCTAAATTTTATAAAATTTTGCCAAAAAAGTGGCATGTTGAATCATGAGGTATACCGCAGCTAGCGCTAAACATAGGCGAGAGTGTTAGAGTGGTGCCGAAGTTTCGTCACTGTTTATTCTACCGGTGACGTGTTAACGTGGTATCTGTTTAGGGTATTTAAGTATCAGTTCGTAAGTTGTTAAGTATTGGTGTTTAGTGTTGTTATGTGCAAGATGGATATTTTCGGAAAATTTTATATTCAGAGGTCATCCGATGTATATTTTTTGGAGATTATAATCTTTCGTTTCTTTCAGTTTTTGACTGTGATAGGGAACTTTAAATCTATTTTAAGAAATTCTATTGCAGTCTTAAATGTAAATTCAGGATTGAAGTTCAGTTTAGCAGTTTTTTATAGTTAAGGCCTATTCACACGAGGGCTCATTTTGAGCCATAGCTCACGTCATGGAGCATTCTATTTTCACACTGCCTGATGCATTATTTCACACAATGCAGTAGGCAAGTGTGCAAGTGTGCGTGTGCGCCCGCTCGTGCTCCCTCAAGAATCACTTGTTTTGGAAAATGTTTTCGAAAATTCCCCAATTAGGCTCGATTCATACTTTCGTCCGTATGTCCGTTCAGCCGGCAGAATGACGTCACTAGTAGCGTAGTGCTGTGGATCAGCCAGCGTGTGTGACGTCATTATTTTGTCGGCAGAACGGACATACGGCTGTAAGTATGAATCGAGCCTAAGTATGTTATTATACCTGTTGTATAATCGTCTCTACATATATATTTATTCTCAATAAATGGCTGTTGTTTCATTGTTTTTTTTACATTGTTGATAAGAGAGTCACTAGATTTGTTCTTATTCTTAAAAAATAAGTCAAATTTTATTGAAAAAGTACGTTTTAGACTGAGGCTAGAATTAGACATTTTTTCTGAAACCAGTTTACAGTGTTTTACCAGTCGTTGACCCAGATAACTCTATTTTCGCTAATTGAGCGTGTGCATGAAAGTATGTAGCAGTAAGCAGATAGATATGGTAGTAATAGCGGAGTTGAGTTTACGACCAGTATTTACGACCCGAAGTCCTGTCCCGAAGAGTGCATTGGTCCATTGGAGTCCTCTGTTAATTCGACCTTGTTTTATCGCAAAAAGTAATATTTTCCTTATGGTAACAAAGATTTCTGATTGCGACGCCAGCGGTAAGATATCTGGGCACCAGAGACAGCGGATGTTGTAGTTTATTTCTTGCATTCAGCTAAGGCAAGCGTGCAGTTTAGGGGTGGGCGCGGTACTGCGGTTACCGCGGTTACCGCTGCGGTAACCGCAAATTTGCGGTAATGGCCCCGTTACCGCGCGGTAAGTGCGGTTACCGCAACTTGCCTGTTACCGCGGTTACCGAACAAATTTGAAGCAATAATAGGGGACCTGAGTGTGATTTTTAGTTGAAAACAGTGCTTAATCACCGTTTTAGCTAACAAAAGACTAATATTTTAAATATTTATGTTTGTTTCTCCTGTTTTTAAACAGTGCCGTGCGACTTCTGTTTTATACTTGTCTTTAAATATTGTTGAAATTGCCAAGATTTTGTCTTTAAAGTTGAAATTGAATTTTGTCACCAGTTTTAATAACTGAAAGGGCAATACAATACTGTGGGTTATCTGGATGCATGTTTTTTATATATACTTTGTACAAATTTGATAACAATCGCATACATGTTAAAGTTGCACAATCAACACAGACCAAAATCAATCATCACCAGAACCAACCCCACCGTAAGCAGTGGTCTAGTGGCCATTCTGGCCGCTGAGGTATGAACTATTAGCTACATACAGTGTTACATTGGCTTGTTTGCTTTTCCATAGACCCGGTCATTTTGATGTTGTTTATGTCTGCTAAGCAATAAGGATACGACTCTGTTTCTTCACGACTCACAACAAATTGTACAAAAATAAAGATTCGTCCTTTCTGTTCAAAGAAATGACCTTCGAGGCCACAGTATGCCGCATAATTCAGTATAGTTAGCATAGTTAGCCTTTAGAGGCCCAAAATGTTAAATTTGAAACAAATATGCATTAACGGATATATAAAACTTCGTTACGGTAACAGTAAACGTTTTATTACCGCGGTTACCGCAATTTGCGGTAATACCGAGTTAACTGCTCCAGCTAAATAATTAAGGCTAGTTTTTGTCCATTTAAGGTAACGACTGACTAGGTGATAACTTTATAGGCACACAAATAGCCTTTATAGACCCAATAAGTTAAATTTGAGACCAAAATGTGCAGTTAACTATTGCATTACATTTTGGTTGCGGTAACCGCATTACGTTTTGTTACCGCGGTCACCGCAAAATTTTGCGGTAATTACCGCAAAAACCGCGGTAATTTTTGCGGTTTGCGGTAATGAAAAATCGTTACCGCGCCCACCCCTAGTGCAGTTAGTGTTTGTGACCGGCCGCGTAAAGGCCGGTCCTTTTCACGCTCGTCCTTTTCAATTTTGTCTTTCTGTCCTTTGTACGTTTGAAGAAATTTTGTCGTCCTTTTGGTGATTTTCTTGTGTCTTTTTGAAACTGTCCTTTTGTCCTTATGTCGTCCTTTTGAAACTGTCGTTTTGTCGTCCTTTTATAATCGTCCTTTTCTCGTCCTTTTTCCTGTCCTATTGTTTTTTTGAAAATTTTTGATTCACGCTCGTCCTTTTATAAAACTACCTTTGTACCTACTAAAGTTTTTTTAAAACTAAAGTTTAAAAGATATACCTTACTAAAAAGCACTAAAAACTTTAAAAAGATATAGCTTACATACCTTAAACAGACAAATACAAAATATAATAAACTTAAATCCAATTTAAGAAACCGACAATTTCATCAGTAAAAATATTTAAATGAATTTGATTGGCTAAGGAGTAAGGACAAAAGGACACTTTCAAAAGTACAACAATGTTGTACTTCTCAAAAGGACAAAAGGACGACCCGAACAGACAAAAAATAGTTTCTAAAAGGACGTCAGGACAAAATCATTAGGACGTCCGCACAAAAGCACAAAGACAAAAAGACAAAAGAACAAGGACAAAGACAAAAGTACAAAAGGACAGGGAAAAGGACGACTCAATATTTCTAAAAGACAATTCAAAAGGACACGCACAAAAGGTCGAGAAAAGAACGACAAAAGCACGAGAAAAAACGCCCAAATTTTTGGACAAAACCAAATTTTTCCAAATCCAGAGTGTGATTTTGGCATAACTTATCCCGGTGGACTGTTATGTGGCCTATTTTTGTCAATCGAATCGGTCGAATCTGGCTGGCCGGCCGGCGTTCTCATTAATCGGCCGGCCGGCCAATTTTAGCCGGCCGGCCGGCGACTATCGGCCATCGGGCCGGCCGAAAATAGAAAATTCCGGCCGGTCACAAACACTACGTTCAGTGGCCGTCCCGTGTTAAAAGCCTGAACTGAGCGGTGGCGTTAAAAGCTTAATAACTCATTATTTATTCATAATCTGCTTGCAAAAACATTATAAAAGGTTTGCAAATACCTTTTGGGATATTTTGGTAAACGTTCAGCAAAATTGATTGAGAAACTTTTGAGATATAAACTTTTCTAAATTTCTTAAAAGTTTCTCAATCAATTTCGCTGAAAGTTTGCCAAAATATCCCTGAAGGTATTTGCAAACCTTTTTTCATTGTTTTTGCAAGCATACTATGAATAAATAATGAGTTATTAACCTTTTATCCCTATCCCGTTTTATGATTGGAGCACGTACACAAGCGTCTGGCCAATCAGAGACTAGGAGCTCGCTTCTGATTGGCCAGCCACATGTTGCACAAAATGTCATCATGTAGCCTGAAAATGACCAGCGCATCTGCCTTTGTTAGAACACAGGCAGGCTGGATAGGGTCTCACTCTTCTTCTATATAGAGTAAGTGTGAGACGCTATTATGTAAACTCTTAATGACACCAAAATTGTAAAATCTGCTTTATCTGAAATTTCTCAAATACAAATTTGATAGTGTGAAACAAAATACTAAGTACGTATGTTTCACTAAAGTTAGGTGCTCGAAAGCTGCTAGATAAAATGGCTGCTCGAAATTCGAGCTGTCCAATTAAATAGGTAGTGCTCGAAATGCACGCGTGCACTGTGATCGAAACTGCAAATCTGACGTCAGAAACTGCTCGCGTGCACTTCGAGCATACTATCTATTTCTGATTTGTACTGTAGGGTGGGTGGAAGAAAGGAACAAATCGCCCTTACTAGGTACTTTAAAATTCAGATTAAAAGTTAAACGATTCTTATATGTAGTTTATTCGTTTATTTACTCATGTTACTTACAACAAATCACAGAAACTACGTTAACAATATAATTTTAGTGCATTTTCATTAAAGTTTGCATTACATATGTAATAATTAATATACTTGACAAATTTATCCATTAGAAATACATAACCTATTAATTCAGTCAAGTTTCTGGTGTAACAGTCATGTGTACACCAGCTGTCATTTCCATAGATGGAGCTACAGTGGTTGGTACCATGAAAGTTTCTGCTTTTTTTAAACACGGCAAGTATTTGATCATAGCAGCTCTTACCTCTCTGTTTTTTATAAAAAACAAAAACGGATTGTTTAACAAATTAATATTAATCAATGTGACAAAAACTGTGATTAAAATCGCTACCATTTTGGGACCTACATTCATGTTCGCCATAAAGAAAAATACCAAATTAGGCAAAAACATAAAGAAAAAATTACACAACATTACAGCAAGCAACATATCCGTGATGGTTTTTTGTCTCTCCCTGTTTTCCTTCAAAGCTTCGGTTGTAGTTGTCTCAGGATCATAATGCAAATTTAGAACCGCCAATAAGTAAAACACAACTGCAGCAAGTACCATTCCCAGCTGACCCCAAAAAGTGGCATTACTAGCCCAAAGCGGCATAATGGTATATGAAAAACACACAGACGGTATAGAGGGTTGATATGCCAAGGCACCTGTATATACAGTCAAAATAAAGGAAATGCCAATACCCACCCCACACCAAACGCACGCATGCACGTATTCTATTTTGACATATAGGGGCAAACTAAAGCAAGCTATGCAACGATCTATCGAAGTAAAAAACAACATGATCGGTTGCCACCATAAACACCAAATAAGTCCGAACATAAACGGTGTTCCGATGAAGCACTGCCACGGTGATACCAAAACCGACATTTGATGGGTCACAAACAGATAGCTTCTATAGATGGGGGTTATTATGAGAACAAGACCGCTTAGAGCATCCCCCAAGGCCATGCCTAACGGTAGAACGTATTCCTTTTTGTGCAGTTCGTTGGCTTTGATAATAACAAAAGCCAGGAATCCATTTACCAAAAGCATTATTGCACCTTCTATGGATAAAATGATCTGCCACGATAAAGCCGCCGCTACGCTACCGCTTGAGCCGTTAGATGCCGCTGCGTCGGTGCTGGTTTCATTCACTGCTGTCGTGTTGATCATGGCTGAATAATCTAAACACCTGAATAAGATAAATATACGTTAAAACATAACGCCGGTTCACGCCGTATTCCTCGAACAAATACACGGGCTTGAATGAAGCCCCGGCCTTGAACAAAGCCCAAAAAGAGGCTCACGAAATTACACAGCCCCAGCCGTGACAAAAAATCCCAGGGATAATGCAAGACTTGTGTTAATATATATATAGTCACATACAGTCAAATCACATTTTGATGTTTTATGTTTTTTAATTTGCAAATTATTTTACACTTTGGCCAGCAATGTAGCATTGTAAATCTTTAGTTGCGTTACAACTATTACTGTAGAAGGAACAAAGATTGTGTGAAAGCCCCCCTTTAGAACTCTAATGAAAAAATAAAGCCCCAGCCTTGAATAAAGTCCCAGTTTCAAATAAAGCCCCAGATAACGCGTTCACAAAACAATATAGCCCCTGAGCCTTTATTTGAGGTAATACGGTACTTGTCTTTGTCCTTGTTCTTATCGATCGAGTCAAATCGTCCAGCCGATTTGCTCCTAAGCCGTTCCAAATAACTGCTTGTCCAAATGTAACACATTGCGCGGTCCCCTCAAAATGTTTATACTTACTCTTGCTATACAGCCTATCACACCTCAAAAACAGTATTACATTCTTACCGTATTTCGTAATTAGTATTGGTATCTAATTGTGTATTTTTTGTGACCACAGAAGTAAAAATTGCGTAAATTATTATTTGCGTGGGAAATGTACATCAACAATTTGAGTTTACAATGCATGAATAGTATTAAATAGTTATTTAGCATTCTTAAATGGCAAATCTACTTTAATTAATAGCAAAAAGTTTATATAAGTTCCGACAAAATTAACTGAAAAACATCTGTTTGTCTAAAAGCCAATGCGGTGTTATATAAATGGATAGAAAATAATACAGATTCTAACCAAAAATCTTGCTTGTCTAGACGCCAACGAGCAAGATGTTTTTTCACAAAAAGAAGTTCATGAAACAGCTCCATGGTAATTTTGCAGACAACACTACAAGTTCACGATTAAAAAAAAACAAAAGTAGAAAAACTAACTGTAAAATACAGCTAAATGCACTGACGCAAATTGTTGAATGTAGTCTATAGTTCTGCGTCAGAACAGATCCTCCAAAAAGGCTTCCCTGAAGAAAGCTCATGAACGCACTAGCACTTTCAGAGAAAACTTTCATGTGACAAATTGGGCAGCTTTTGAAAATTGTAATTCAGAAACCACCAAATCAATGAAGAAAAAGTTTAAGAAAATTAATGGTCAATAGTAATCACAATAGATAGTACAATATGCAAATAAGCTCAAAGTGCATTTCATCAAGACTCATCTAGTGTGCGTACATACATAATACGTACGTATGTGCGTATGTAGGCTACGTGCTACTTTACACTTCCCCCTTTCTTAAAAAAACAGAATTTGTCCCAAAATTCGCAGTCTGTGCACGGTTACAAAATGCCAAACATAACAAAGAAATTGACAAAATATTACTCTTTTAGTTTTTTCTTTTTACCGATGCGACTATTCGTTCAGGATGTTTTGCATTTGATTTACTCCTTTTAATCGACGGGTCGGATAGGCACTAGACGGTTTTTTGTAACTTTTGGGCTCGAACAGAAACATTGGTAAACAACTTTTAAAAAAACATAAATAAATATAAATTACAGACATAATTAGCAGATGTGATTACCTGATTTGATTGCCGTCAATCTGCACTTTGATACTTTTTAAACGGCCAACAGTTACGAATACCAGTATTCTACCAAAACGACTTCTAAAACATATACATGCATACTACTACTAAGCTACTGCTAAACCTACTACCACTAAAACCTGCTACGACCTAATAAAAGAAATTAAGACTACTCATACGAAAACCACCTCAACAATATGGTTACACTGCACCCACACTACAACTTCTGCGCCTCCACATTCTAAAAAATATTACCAGCAACTGCTACTACAATAGAGAGAAGCCAGAAACGCTAGAACACTAGCTTGCCACCTGTCCAGTTCTCACTAAAACCCCACACCGACTGCTTCGTAACCTGGCCCCCGGCATTGTCAAACTAATCCGTTGGATGAGGATGCTGCCATTACAATTCTGCGACCGTCCACCATGACGCTACACTCAGCACCACTCTGTAGCCACCACGATTCTGTTGCCACTACAATTCCGATGCCGGTACGACTCTGCTGCTGTGATACATACCTGTAATTTTACAACTGTCTACAATCAACTGCTGAAGCCGTAAAAGCAAAGACCAAAATTACTACAATGGAAACTATCACAATATCATGAAGCATTACAACTATTACAAATGTCCTTCCGGAAATGTGTCAAGAATAAGGCATAAAATTTGCCCAAACATGGAAACCCCACCAAAGCAGAACCTAACTACCGTGATTTTAAATGAAAGTGTCTGAACTGAAGTCGAAGAAATAATGGGCAACAATAAAAATTTTGCAAAGATCCATAGCTGGGACAAATACTTTCGCAGGACCCTAAATTTAACCGATTTCCTGCAAAAAATTGCAACAACCAAATAAATTTATGATATTCAACCGGGATACTCACAACTGTACGGAAGTGGTAACGAACGCGTGTAAGCGAAATCGAAATAGCACTTTGTGTGCTATAGCGCTTTTTTATGCGCTATATGCGCTATATGCGCTATAAGCGCTATGGAATTTGCTATATGCGCTATTTGCGCTGCTTTTTGGGGGTGCTATATGCGCTATTTGCGCTATATGCGCTATCGAAGGTGCTATATGCGCTATTTGCGCTATAGCGCTTTTTGGGGGTGCTATATGCGCTATTTGCGCTATATGCGCTATCGAAGGTGCTATATGCGCTATTTGCGCTATAGCGCTTTTTGGGGGTGCTATATGCGCTATTTGCGCTATATGCGCTATCGAAGGTGCTATATGCGCTATTTGCGCTATAGCGCTTTTTGGGGGTGCTATATGCGCTATTTGCGCTATATGCGCTATCGAAGGTGCTATATGCGCTATTTGCGCTATAGCGCTTTTTGGGGGTGCTATATGCGCTATTTGCGCTATATGCGCTATCGAAGGTGCTATATGCGCTATTTGCGCTATAGCGCTTTTTGGGAGTGCTATATGCGCTATTTGCGCTATAAGCGCTATCGACGGTGCTATATGTGCTATTTTTTTGGATATGGATGAAACTTCTACAGAAAAATGGCCAGGGGGGATTTGAACCACCCATTGCTAGATTGCTAGCTTAACGCTCTACCGACTGAGCTACGCTGGCCTATTGGTGTTTGTGTTAATTTCCCTTTAAATAGTGATGCTGATCTTGGATAGCGCTTATAGCACCTGAGGGTGCTATTTGCGCTATTTAGGCGCTATTTTGTGCTATTGGCTAACTTATTGAAAAGTTTTGTACTTTTTAGCACGTATACGATCCCTCAATAAACAAAAAGAATTTTAAAAGTATTTTAAAACTTTTGTTTGTGTTCTGGACGTCGATATAAAAAAATAGTGCATAAATAGCGCATATAGCACAACGATAGCGCATCAAAGTGCTATAAGCGCTATTTTTTTCATAGGCTTAAAAAATAGCGCTTATAGCACCTGAGGGTGCTATTTGCGCTATTTAGGCGCTATTTTGTGCTATTGGCTAATTTATTGAAAACTTTTGTATTTTTTAGTAAGTATACGGTCCCTCAATAAATTAGAATAATTTTAAAATTATTTTTAAATTTTTGTTTGTGTTCTAGTCGACGATAAAAAAAATAGCGCATATAGCACAACGATAGCGCATCAAAGTGCTATAAGCGCTATTTTTTTCGTAGGCTTAAAAAATAGCGCTTATAGCACCTGAGGGTGCTATTTGCGCTATTTAGGCGCTATTTTGTGCTATTGGCTAATTTATTGAAAATTTTTGTCCTTTTTAGTGAGTATACGGTCCCTCAATAAATTAGAATAATTTTAAAATTATTTTTAAAATTTTGTTAGTGTTCTAGTCGACGATATAAAAAAATAGCGCATATAGCAAAACGATAGCGCATCAAAGTGCTATAAGCGCTATTTTTTTCGTAGGCTTAAAAAATAGCGCTTATTGCACCAGATGGTGCTATTTGCGCTATTTAGGCGCTTGGACGCTGCTTGGACTTGATTATTATTATCTTATTATGATTATTAACTCATTATTGCTTTAAACTATTTCTCGTTCTTTTCCTGCTTAACAAGTAAGTTATATATGTTTTTTGGTTATTTCCTTTAATGATCTGTTTTTAGTAGAATATTAATATGCTGGAGAATACTTTATTTACGAATCTTTTTATTTATTTATGAATCTTTTTACCCTTCTAGGGTTTCATTTTGCGTAACCAATAGGAGCGAAGAATGGAAAGTTATGTTGGGTAATTGCCTACAATTTTGACTAATAGGAGCGAGGGATGGAAAGCCCTACAAACCCAACCCCGGGGGGGGGGGGGGGGGTGGGCGCCTACTGAATCTTTTTACCATTCTAGGGGTTCATTTTGCGTAACCAATAGGACGAAGAATGGAAAGTCATGTTGGGTAATTGCCTACAATTTTGACTAATAGGAGCGAGGAATGGAAAGCCCTACAAACCCAACAACCGGGGGTGAGAGGGGGGTGGGCGCTTACTCAATAAATTAGCCAATAGCACAAAATAACGCCTAATTAGCGCAAATAGCACCCTCAGGTGCTATAAGCGCTATTTTTTAAGCCTATGAAAAAAATAGCGCTTATAGCACTTTGATGCGCTATCGTTTTGCTATATGCGCTATTTTTTAATATCCTCTATCAAAACACAAACTAAAAGTTTAAAAGAATTTTAAACTTCTTAATTTTAATTGAGACATCTTATACGTACTAAAAAGTACAAAAGTTTTTAATTAAATAGCCGATAGCACAAAATAGCGCCTAAATAGCGCAAATAGCACCCTCAGGTGCTATAAGCGCTATTTTTTAAGCCTATGAAAAAAATAGCGCTTATAGCACTTTGATGCGCTATCGTTTTGCTATATGCGCTATTTTTTAATATCGTCCATGAAAACACAAACAAAAAGTTTAAAAGAATGTTAAACTTCTTAATTTTAATTGAGAGATCTTATACGTACTAAAAAGTACAAAAGTTTTCATTAAAATAGCCGATAGCACAAAATAGCGCCCAAATAGCGCAAATAGCACCCTCAGGTGCTATAAGCGCTATTTTTTAAGCCTATGAAAAAAATAGCGCTTATAGCACTTTGATGCGCTATCGTTTTGCTATATGCGCTATTTTTTAATATCGTCCATGAAAACACAAACAAAAAGTTTAAAAGAATTTTAAACTTCTTAATTTTAATTGAGAGATCTTATACGTACTAAAAAGTACAAAAGTTTTCATTAAAATAGCCGATAGCACAAAATAGCGCCTAAATAGCGCAAATAGCACCCTCAGGTGCTATAAGCGCTATCGAATAAAATAAAAATTTTATCTAAGTAAAAATAGCGCCTCCAGAAAAAAATAGCACCTGCCATGCGCTATTATAGCGCTGTGCTATTATAGCACTTTGATATTTTTCGGATTTTGAAATGTGCTATAATTTGCCAAAAAAGCGCTATTTTCCGAAGCGCTATAGCCGCTATTTTAGGTGCTATATGCGCTATATAGCGCATATAGCGCTTATAGCACTTCGATAGCGGGGGGGGGAGGGGGGGGGGGGGGCGGGGGGGGGGGGGGGGGGGGGTACCTGTCGTAGCGTGTATAGCGCAAATAGCGGGGAGGGGTGGGGGGCGTTTTTGAGCTAGAAACTATAGTAGCGCATATAGCGCAAATAGCGCCTAGGGGTGAGGGGGTGGCGTTTTTGAACTGGAAACTATAATAGCGCAAATAGCGCCTTTTGTATCGTGCATTTTCGATTATAGACTGTAGCACATCGCGAACATGTTCATCACAGCCTTTTGATTTTTTCTCAAGCCCTTTTGAGATGCAGAAAATACGCTTTCTTGCTTTGCCGAGTGATAAATTCGGTCTGTTGTGATGCCTGCATAGAGCTCATTGCAGCACAAGTTTTACTACACTCAATAGAAATCAGACTACAATAAACTAACTGCAATTAGCTATCAGTTCATTTCGCAGCTTCCTACAGCAGGCCTCATCGTTCTTTTTGGTTTTTCTCATACTTTTATCTAGCTTATTCCTGTCTATTGAGCAAAGAGTTCTGAAAAATTTTCCCATAGCCTGTTCAATATTTAGGCAGGAATCACAACTCATTTATATAGTAGATTATGTTATGAATTGGCCAACAGCAAGAGGCTGTTTCAATATTGCCATGAATTTTTCGCCTCCTTTAGCTATAAATTGTTTTTTTGCATTTATTTTTGGACACGTCTGACAACCAGTGAGTCAATTTTACACGTTTTTTTGACTGAATCATACCATGGAATACTCAATAATTGACGTAAGGCGGTATTTTGAAATCTTTCAAGTCGTAATTGTTGCAATTTTAAAATTGTCCAAGTGAAAGTTCGAATGCAAACTCTAAATGACACCGGACGTAAATTTTGTAAAAAAACTAGCATGTTATGTTTTGGTAGTAAGTTTTTTTATCTGGCGTCAGGTGTGCCGATTTTTGGGAGTTGTTTTGTGGATCATGGTGGATCTTTGCTTTGTACCTTACATTTTATAGGTTGTAATATCCTTTTTAAGAACCCAGCTACTTGAATAAATTGACTTTATAATTAATTTCGTTACCTAATTTAATATCATGTTGCGGTCTCCTTTATTTGTTGAGAATGAACTGCGTTTGGTGACGTTTTCTCTTTGAATAATCCAATCGTAGGTGTTTTTGAACGAGAGCAAATGCTAAACTGAGGTTATGGCGGACGCTTTCTTAATGTCTTTAGTGTGACATCAGCGTATCTAATCAACGGTAGACTTGGTAAACTGTATGACAGATCGGCATAAAAAAATTGAAAAGAAGGCGGAGAGTAGAGACCCTTGTGGTACACTGTTTATTTCCAGGCGTGGGCTAGAATTAGTGCTTTGAATTTTTCGCGACTTGGGTTTTATTCATTACAAAGTTTTTAAAAATAACTATTGCACTTTTCAAAAAACAAAAAGCTTGTAGTTTCAGAACAAGCGAGAAGTCAGGGAGTGAATCATAAGCTTTTGATATATCAAAACTGAATAATCCTGTTATTACTTTTTTGTCCATATCTATTGCGGCACTGTTCTGTTAAAGAAATTAGAGCGGTCGTCCAACCTTATTTTTTTCCGAACCCGGTCATGTCATCTGGTAGCCTTTGTTAGAAAATGCATATGCTACTTGTTTTTGAATCATTTTTTTCAAATAGTTTGGCGATAATGGGGAGCACGGAAATTGTCCGACAGTTTTTTTAACAATCTGCATCTTTTTTAATAATTGGTGTCACACGAGCGAAATCTGAGGGTATAGCATTAACAAGTACAAAGTGATTAAATAAATCGGTTTAAGGTATAGAAACAGCTCGTCCAATGCTGTTTACTGGGGGGCACTAAACCTGCTCCTGTATTGATAGGTATAGGTAATGAAATTGAAAATAATTGCATAATTGAAACATCCCTACTGCACTGCGATTTTTTAAAAAGCGATCCTTGGTTTGTAAATTGCATTAAAAATAAATAAAGTTTTTTGTACAAACATAACTGCACAACAAGGCTTAACTGACCTCAAATCAATTTCGTCGCATTGTCAGTTGAATCACACTTGTATGTTTGAATGTAAATAATGTTTGAAAATGTCACTTTTTTCATGTTTATTAGCTACGCGAAGACTGTATGCTAATGCTATTGACTGGCCAGGGTAGCATATGGCGGCTACTGAGCAAAGGCTGAAGCTGTCGCAGTACAGTACCTTCAGGAATTTTTATACCTCTGATGTTGAAGTCAGGATCACTGATCAGGCCTAACCTCCACTCAATGCAGTCATTGCTTTTAAGCGCAGCTTTCATCGGTCCAATGAATTGAAAATTTCTATTGCGTTTAATTAGGTGATTCCGGAGTCAGCGTCAATGGCTAAAACTCAATAATTGACTTCATAATTGACTCCGGAGTCAGGAATCACGCTCAAATTAGTCACCAGCTAAACAGGATACGGAGAAACTGAACGGGGAGAAAACGTACGTATATAATGAAATAGTCTGCAGAAAGTAACTGGTAACTAATGTGAGATGAGTCCAGAGTCACTGCCTCTGACTCCGAAGTCAGTGAATGAAATTCAATATGCTAAAGATCTAGTCAAATTCGTTGGTCCTGTGACGTCAATGCAATGACCGCACCCACTGCCGCTATAGCTCAATTAGTGAGGCTGACTGGCTTATTATAGGTAGTTAATTCTGATCGGCACTTCAGGCTGCTGGGCAAAGTCAGAAGGCTTCTGGGCCATACGTACGTCGCAGCACAAGCAATTCACTCGACTGCATTCCGGCAGCCAGTAGCTGCAGGGGCCAGTGTTGCGTGTGGCGGCTAGTGCATCATAACAGTGGGGGCTGCTCCGGGCGATGGGCTGGGCGGGGGCAGTGAGAGGGCTGAGATTGGGGGCCGGGCTGAGCCATGCGGACGTCGCAGCACACGCAGTTCACTTGGCTGCAGTCCACGGGCCAGTCCTTGCACTGAATGGATAAAAGAGGCAGTGGTCTTAATTCGCTACGCCTTAGATTTTGGACTATAAGAGTGGAAGTCGTCGGCCGTTCATCGTTGATATCACTTTTATCACATGGACGTTGCCAAATAAAAATGTTTTTTAAGCGGCGGCCTCAGCCCCGCGGTGTGGTATAGTGCAAACGTGTGCATCAAAGACCACACGATTGCTTATCCTAGTGTTGAATTGCTGGACTGCCAGGCAATGACACTGTTTGTGTGAGCGCGTGTGTCTTTATCGTGTATGTATGTACGTAGTTGGCGACGATTACCTGCCTGCTCCATTTGCATATACTTTGTATGCGTTTATTGGCAGTTTTTGCATAAAGAACACAGTAATTTGACGAAACATGTCAACACAATGTTTCGTGGAATATTCATTTCCTTGTTAAAAGCCAGGATTTTTGAACTTATGGCAACCATGCCATCACACGGCTATGGAGTCCAGCAGTATAGGGCGCCATTAGCTAAAGTGTGGTAACTTAAGTGGCTGACCGTAGGTTTGCACACTATAATTATTTTTGCTGTATATTCGTTCAGCCAGATGTTCTCACAATGTTACCTATTACGGGCTATTAAGTACAGTTTTGCAATACAATGATCAATTTTGAACTCAAGTTATTCACAAAGAGCACGTTTGAGCTTTTAGGTAGGAAAATTTAAGCAAAATCGACGCACTGTTGGCTAAGCTTCGACTAACATTTGACGAGTGTATTTAATATGTTGGCTTCAAAAAATTTAAAAAAAGTGCCGCGTTTTATAGTCGAAGAATATCCTCAGCACTGCAAGTACGTAGCACCGCGATATGTCTGAAATAGATTTAACCTTACTGGCAAAACGTGCCTGTTTAATTATTAATATAACTAAGCTGTACTCGTTATTGTCGTGATAACTGGAAAGTAATTAACAATCTTTTTGAATCGATAAGAAAACAACTTTTTAAAACTACTTTACATAATTTCTAAACTTTGAAAAAAATCAGTACACAATACCGTTATTTTAACATTCGGATGTCATTTTTATTAGGCTATTAATCCAATAGGGACACTAATTTATTTTTAGTTTTATTTAATATGAATAATCTTCTCAATTTATTTTTAATTTAATATTAACATGACAATATAAAACATGAATTATTTTTAATTTAATATTAATATAAATGGAAATTTTATCGGACTATTAATATTAATATTAATAATATTATAATAGTATTTTATAAACTTTATATTTTTTTTGTTGGTATGTTATAAAACTTTATAATACCGATCGGTATTACTATAACAGATCAGTACTACTACTGTATTTCAAGTGGCCACATTGTACAAAGGTGTTTTATTGTACAAACACGAATTATATATCGAAATTTAGCTCTTTATGTTAATTTTATTTTATATACCAACCTATTAAGAATTATATTATATTTTTTGACATTTGTCAATTAGCACCAAAACGTCAATAACAATTCTAACGAGTCACAGGGCTTCAACGCGTTGCCGAATGCCGACCTAAGTGTAGGACCCTCTATTCTGGGCAAAGGACTCTCTATCATAAAAAGAGGATTCCCTGTTGTACACAAAAAACCCTAGACTGTAGACACTCAATGGATGGTCCAAGAAGTCCACGTCCAAAATAAATTTCGTATTCGTATTCAAGGGCCCAAATTAACCTTGAATATTTATAGTGTTTATGCCTGGCCACGTAAGCCGCCGGCCCACAAAAAAGTTTGGCCGGCCTTCCGAGTTGGTTTCATAAAAGATCAGTTACGGGCACCTTTTCATAAAAGATCAGTTACGATTCATTAGTAACCCTGACGGTAACTATAAAATTGCGTTTTGCGTTTGCGTTTACGTAACGCTACTGATTAAAACTTTCACAACCCAACGCCAATATGTTCCACAAGGTTTGTTTTAACATTTTGTGACCTTTCCGTAATTAAGTTCAGTTAGGTCGAAATCATTCATTAGT
>JASANF010017769.1:0-22623 GCA_030248245.1 Trissonchulus sp. WLG1_4
AAAACGTGGATTTATGGCTTTTCGAAAAAAATTCAATTTTTGTCGAAAATCAGCATTTTTCGACATTCTGAGGCTAATCTTCGAAAATTTTCACCAATACAGTGTAATCAGGGTTTTTTTTGGGTAAAATACGGGGCAAATGCTCACGATTTTGAAATTTTGCTCAACAAAATTGAAATTTTGCTCAAATTCTGCTCACCGCTCTAAAGGGACCCCCCTTTGGTTTTTTATGGTTGGCTGAAAAAAATTTCCGATGAATTGACAAAATATGGCCTAAAAAAAATTTCTCCAACTTTTTTCTGGGGGCTGCCGCCCCCAGACCCCTGCAACTCCGTGACTTAGTATTCCTTGCTTTTATCTTTCACGAAAGCATATGCATGCTAGAGCGTAGCCAGAGGGGTGCGGGAATCGAACCTAAAGAAATTGTCAACAAGGGTCCCCCCTTTGGTTTTTATCGCTCGGCCGAAAAAAAATTAGGTTACGTCTCAAGTTGACCAAATTCGGCCTAAAAATTGAAAAAATCTCCATTTTTCTCTGGGGGCTCCGCCCCCAAACCCCCGCAACAGTGAACTTATTTAGTCTAAATGACCAAAATTTTGTTCATCTAATAGTATAGTGGTGCGGGAAAAAACCCTACGCGTTTTGCGGGGAAAAAAACCCTAGTGCTTCCTGGCCGAACCTCACGACATTTTTGAGTATGCAGGTGGAAAGCGCATCCCAAACTGACTTACCACACCAATTTCTGTGCAGTTTTGAGGCCTGTAGCATTTTTTATAAAATTTCAAAGTTTTGCATGTTGAAAAATTCCAAAGTGACAAAATTTTCCAAATTTTTGACTTGTCATAATTTTTCACTAAAACACTTTTGACCAACGCCGTTTGCATTTTTCAAGAGAGTTACCTTTCTTCTATACTTCTGTTCTGAAGCTCGAAAAGTGTGAAAAACGTTGTGGTTGACCTGTGACTGGTCAAAGTTTGTGCGGGAAAAAAACCCTATTGCGGGGAAAAAAACCCTATTTTGTTTGGCGGCATTTTTTTTCTAAACTCACCAATTGTTGCTACTAAAGTTGGTTCATCTGGGCTAACAACATGCGTAGAGTTTATTACAACCGTTTATTTCGCCGCAAAAAGTCGTTTTTTGTCATTTTGGGCCATACCCCGACACCCCTTACGAAACCTGTTTTGGTGATGTTTCACCAAAATTTGGCATTTTTTGCAATATTTAGGTTTTAGCTGCTGCGTACCACTTAAATCCAAAAATGATAGACGCGGGCGGTGTTTGTCCTCCGTTTCTAACGTAATAAGCGCAAAAATCTGTTTTTAATGCTTTTAAATACGGAAAAAATGCATCTTTGGGCAAGAAGTCATTTCTGCCAAAAAAGGTCGATTTTTGAAGAATCATTGTGAGTCACATGGATGTCGGAGAAACGGTTTTTTTAGTCCATACTGCAGCCTAAGACTTGTAGAACACGATGAAATTGTGTTTATACTCCTTGCTAATAGAACAACCAGAAAAAGTGATAGGTTTTTTTTCCCCGCATTAGGGTTTTTTTCCCCGCATAGGGTTTTTTTCCCGGAGGTTTCGAGACTCATTACTCAGAAACGTGAGTAGTTACAATCCATTTTATTAGTGCAACAGTTAGGCGAAAGATGGCCGTTATAACAGCCGCGAGCATTAATGGATCCGAATTATGTGGAGCACAGGACGACCCGAAAAGTTGAAAATAGGGTTTTTTTCCCGCACCACTATAAGTGCCCCGCAATGGTGAGTGCCAAAAGTTGAGCAAAAAAGTGGACAAGGCGCGACCCCCACCCCCCCTTTTAAAAGACCTGGCTAGTGGCTACGCCCCTGTATGCATGTGTATGCACCTTTTAATTGCTTAATGTGCAGTCGAACTTTTTTCTACGTGAATTTTAGCACAAATGTGCTAGCTCCCTTAATCTTTTGTTGCCCGTCCCAAAATTCTCCGAAGTCTGAAACGTCTCGAATAATGACGATTGTAGACATTTTACGGTGCCCAATGTCAAAATTTTTTGTAATATTTGTAAGATTTGATAGCTTTTTGGACCCTCGCTGGCCCACCAAATGTGTACTTTTTGGTGTTTTGGACCCACCTCAAAAAAAATTAGCGTTGTTTTTGAATTAAATGCGCTAATATGTGTCGCTTTTGGCGTTAAACGTGAAATAAATCCGTTTTTCTGGGGACGCGTATGGCGATAACCAAGTATAAAACGTAAACTAGCAAATTTACGAATTGCTCACCGATCTGAAATTTTGCCCACTGAAATTAAAATTTTGCTCAATTTTGCTCACAATTTTTTTTGAAAAAAACCCTGGTCGTAATATCAGTCTGAAGTTTGATAATCATAACGTAACTTATAATATTATATTTAATTCAGCTTTGTTTTCATCATATTCTGCTCATTTATATAAAAAAATTTTTTTCAAACTATATAACAGTCGAAATATGCCGAGCTAAACTTCGTTAAACTGAGCTCACATATCAATTGTTATTGTTTGTTTTTCCATAGACAATTAAATTAATTACATTTTCCGGCAAAAAATAGCCCTTTTTAGTTAAAAGGAGCAATTTTTTATAATGAAGAATAGCATAAATATGAATTCAAAACGTCACTGCTGCTCAGCATCACGCTGGCGCTGACAGCTAATTTCGGTTCAAACGTGCAGCTTTATTTATCATTCCACGGTAGCAAGTATATTTTTATTTGATGCAAGCAACTAAGACTAAGCCTTTCCTAACCCACCTACTAAGCCTGAGCCTAAGCACTAAGCCTCAGCCTGAGCACTAAGCCTAAGCACTAAGCCTAAAAGCCTGAGGCCTAAATTCAAAAAACCTGTTAAGAAGCATCAGAGCCAGTATTCATAAAAGTCGTGATAAAAAGCTCGGCTTTTTATCCGTAAGTCTGGCTTGAAAAAGCCGGGATAAAACGCTGGGCTTGCGCTCAAGCTTAAATTTTTATCCGAGCTCATTGTGCAAAGTTTCAACTCGATCGCAATCGGCAGCTGGGACCCAGGTCCAAAAAAGTAGTCAATTTCGCTACGCAACGATGTCAGGTTTGCCCACACGTTTCACTTTTTCAAAAATTAGACCTTCCCTAGGACTGCATATTTCCGTTGAAAAAGTTACCAAAAGCCATACTCAATTTTTTAAGAAATTAAATTAAAAATTTGACATTTTCGAAGATTTATCAGCTTTTTAGGTTTTTCATTTTTGATTTGCTATTTTCATGGCTAAATAACTTAGCAAAGTTTTAACGTATTCGTATGTTTAATACATCAATTTAAAGCTAAGAAACCGCATATTTTAGTGATATGAGTAATCATTTTATATGGAAACAAAATTTTTAATGCTACAGCTTCAAATTTGTCCAAAAATTTTTAAAAAAATATTTCATCACAATATGCACACCAAATGAAAGCTCTTTTTATTCTGAACAACTTTTCTTCAAGACATTATGGTCAAAAATGTCGCTGAAAAAAATTAAGCGCCAAAGTCGGTTCCCATGAGCGCCACCTTGAGCCACCGTTCCCATGAGCGTGTTAAAACCCTTGGGGGTCAAATAACTCGGAAAAACGGCAACTTTTTGCCAAGTGACCCAAAGTTCTTCTAGGTAGCGGGAGTCAAAATTGAACGCTCTTTTGAAAAGGTTATGTTAAATGTTTCCAGGATTTAAACTTTAGATTCAAATAGAACTTTGTCAAAAAAACTATACAAGCAATTTTTTGCTCAAAACAGGATTTTGAAAGAAATACTTGATAAAATGAAAACCTATTAACAGCACAGTTAGTACAATATAGAAGTTCTCAAAAGCTGTTAGAGTTTTGAAAATCCTTTCAGTATTTGAAACGTTATGCTTACTTAACTTAAGCTGACTATTATCACAAATTCAAACATCAGTGATCTCACTGCGTAAGGGCTTACTTTTTGGCCAACGCTTAAGCTTAGGCTTACAAGTGGGCTTTTGTCGGTGCCTAGGCCTCAGGTTTAACGATTAGAATTAGGCTCAGGCTTAGGAATGTTTTTAAAATACCGTTGATTTTTTGTCTGATTTTTTTAGAATAGTATTGATTTATCGCTGAAAGTTCTACCATTGATCGATTTCCTATTGTACCCAAAAACACTGTTTATAATAATGCCGAATTTGAGCGATACATACGCACTCTGTAACATTATAGACTTGGGAAACAACAGAATGATGATGAATTTATTTACAAATGATATGCGAAGCGTAGACTTATTGCCAATTCTCGACGCTGCAGTAAGTGCAATACAAACTGTTATTTCGCGGTGAGCGGTGATATTGGTAAGCGAGAGTTTTTTGCATGGAGGTGTAAGCTGCCAGGCAGAAAAAAGATTTTCGTGAGAAAAACAGCTTTTTTGAGAACTAAAATTTCAGTATGATGGACATTCTGAAAAAAATGCTTATGTGGGCATATAAATACCCAACGAGACTATTGCCACTGGAAGCTAATATAGCGTCAGAAGCTGCGGCTAATTGGTATAATTTTTGACGAGATGTGTGCTGCGATTTTGTGAACGATAATATTATTGCTTGCGCTTTGAAACAGTTAGGTGGGATTGACTCTGAAGAAAAGTCACAGATTGCGGAGATCGACGAAAGTAGTTTTTTTCAATAAAAACTTCACAATGCGGAGAGTTGATTCTCATGGATGGGTTTTTAAAATTAATGAGCGTGAGAGTGAAATAAACTAACATAACATAGTAGTCAGCAATTTACTAACTAGCGAAGGTACGAAAACTACAAGATACAAGTGTCAATATGCTACATACATAATGTAATTCCCTCTTTTATGAAAACTTCAGGGTAGTGGGTAGAACTCTCCAGAGCATGAATCCAATCTCAATGGCCGCCGACGAAGTCTGTTCGGGTAGCGTCGCTCAGCCACAATTACTTCAAAATTTTCTAATATATTGCCACCACCGATATCATCTTGATTTTTTCACCTTGCGCACCCGTGTTTGAAAAGGCCGCCATGCTTGTCCAAAAAGACTCATATTTTATTGTTATTTTCTATATTCAGTGATTTTGAGTTAGTGCGCTGTCGTAGTTGATCTGCGTGTTTTTTTCCAAATCAAACCGTTGGAGGTAGAAGGACTGTTTCGGTATGCAAACAGAAACATTGTAAGCGCTGTTTTAATATCATTGTTCTCCTGTTCAGTCAATGTGATCCGCAAAACTTCTTTTACTGAACGCGCTGCTCTTTTTACTTCCCTATTTGGATTAAGGGTGATATGGTGTAACCCGTACAATTACCCCTGTAATTTTGTTATTTAGCATTTTTACGTTTGTAAGGCGTTTTTTGAGTGCTAAAATTGCTAAAAAGTGCATTTTAATTATGGGTACAATAGGTTAAAACGTAAAAAAAAAGTCATCCCCCTAAACTTTTTTCTGCGTACGCCACTGTAGTGTTTGTAACCGGCCCGAATTTTTGGCCGGCCAGCCAGATCGACCGACTAAATCAGGCTGGCATGACAATCTGGCAGGCTAAGTTATGTCAAAATGACACTCTGAACTTTGGATGTAATGGTTTTGTCCAAAACTTTGGCCGCTCCGGCAGGAGCCGGCCGGCGGTTTACGCGGCCGGTCACAAACTTTACGCCGCTGCTGCTAACTGATAAAAATTTACTGATAACAGATAACTGGTATTTGAAAACTGACTAATCAAAAACGTTTGTGCAACGGGTCCCAGCTGTGCATATGGCGTAGTCAACTAGCAACTGGCAATAATCTTTAGACTAAGCTCGCATGATTTTTTCTAAAAATTTCTATTTTTAGCACCCAAGCCCAAGCCTAAACTAAAACCAAATTTATATTTGGTCAAAAATAGGACATTTTTGATGAATTTGCCCGATTTTTAGAAAAAAAGGGTGTCAAAGTGCCTTTGTTTTGATTCTAAAAAAATTGAAAACTTTATTCTGACACGAACTTGACTCCAGTTAAACACGTTTACAATGGAAACATGTCAGGTTTTAAAACAAAAAGTTTTAAAAACGTCCTTCACGCAAAAAAATGTTGTTAGTATGAAAAGTAGAAAATCAGTAGAAAAATAATAAAAAAATGGAAAAATTTTTCAGCGTTTTTTACAAATTTACTAATTTTTTACTTTTTTACTAATTTTTTGCTTTTTGCTACTTTCTACCTTGGCAAATTTCTACTTCTTTTACTTTTTCTACTATTTTCTACTTTTGTCTACTTTTTTTTAAATTTTGCTTTCTACTTTATTTCTACTTTCAAATTAAATTTTTTTTAGTATTTTTCTATAATTCGTTTACTTTTTTCAACATCTTTTTAAACTTGTTCCGGATACTTTTTCGTTCTAGCCTTACTTATATACGCACACTCTACAGGCCATAAAGGCTAATTAAAACGTTTAAATTAATCAAAAGTTTTTTTATTACTCTTTCTACTACAGTACTGTGCAAAAAGTTCCATGATTGTCGGCTTACGACGAACTTCATTTTTTGCAAAAATTAACCAAGGTTGGCCGGAAAGTGACAATAAAAAAATTTTCAAAAAAGTTCTCCAGAACTAACTTTCAATGTAAAAAAGTGAAACATTCAAAATTGTTTGTTCGTCACATTCCCGCCACCGTTTCCCACTTTTCATAAACCTTCATTACTTTTTGCAAAGGTGTATAAAACAATAAATACTCGTTGGTAGCATTTTAATTGCAAGATCATCAAAAGTAACTATGTGCAACAAACTCAATTAAAAGTGATCTTCTTTTTTGACACTCATACTCAACTTCCTCCCGGCTCTATATCGTTTTGACCAAATTCTGCTTCAAGTGGAAAATTTTTTCTGACTTCTCGTCAAGTTACATTTCTAAAAGCCATCTATAAGTATATATAGCCATTTATAAGCTATATTGCTGAATGCGCAAACTAAAATATTTTCACTGATTGCCTAAATGCGCAAATTCATTATTTCTGAGTAAATACTGATTGCTGACTAACTTACTTGTCTCATTGTGCTAATGGAATAACAAATTACTCAACAAAGACCAACTACTTTTTTTGCTACTTGCTAGACAAAACAAATTTGAAAAATTGCTGCAAAATCACCTTGTCACAGATAAAAGTGTACCCCCTAAAGTTTGCCCCCCGGACACTTTTATCTAATTAAAAGTGTCCGGGGGGACAAATTTTATGGGGAACACTTTTATCCGTGACAACCTCATTTCTCATTATTTGAAACACAATTATTAGTTCATTATGTCCATTATGTCAGAACTATTTCTGTCAGTGTCGCAACTAAATATGAACCAATCATTAATAAAATCAATAATAAAAGAACAAGAAGAATAACAGAAAATAAGAAAGCGATGCAGCATCAAAAATCAGCAATTAACCGAAAACGTTTGGCTGTTTTGTTAGTCGTAAATTATTTTATTGGTTAATTAGTGATTGAATTATTAAAAAGAACCATAAGCAATTGTAAAAAATGAAACGTTTTACCCATAAATAAACCAAACTATCAAACCATCCTACATACCTAATTAAATTTTGGTGTCATTTTATTATAAGCACTTTATCGCGGATACACTTTCAAAATCAGTAGCAGGTGACAATGACTTTGGTGTCCCTTGATTATGACTTTGAGTGTATAAAAAAAGCACACGCTTAAAATTCTGATTTACAGAATTTTTTAAAATTAGATACTTGTTTCTGAAAAGTTGTTGCCTGATTCGTTTAATCGTGTTTTGTCACAATAGACAACTGCTAAATTTTCCACAGTCTGTGAAAAAAATTTGTGTTGGAAAGTTTTTAGGGGATGGCACTAAGCGCGGTCATAAAGCTTATCTTTTTCCCATATTGCCTGGCTCCGCATAAATTGAAATATCGGGACTGGTCGGTTTTGATTAGATTTGTCAGTCTCACATGTTGTTTAGGCTAGTTCAATTTGTTTCAAATAAAAGGTTTTTGCCTAGGAGATATTCGTGAAACCTTGTCTTCAACAAGCTATAGCCACTCTGTCAGGAGGCCACAAGTTTTACTAGATGATCAAAAAATAAACAAGCTGCAGTTTCATGCAAACTTTTCTAGCAGCTTTTTGCTGTCACAAGTCAGTACACACACAAATTTTAGGATAAAAAATAATTTTAAAAAATTAATATTTACACTACTTGGTCTTCTGAAGTAAAATTTTGTAAAATTTTACAACGTAGATGTCAGGGCAAAACAGTAAAACCAATTTCACTTAATTTAAAGTTAAGGTAAAGGTTATTGTTTTAATTTACGTTAATCCTTTGCTGCATGAAAGTTCAAAAATGCACAAGTCCAGTCATTGGCTGGGATTTGATCCGTCACCACAGACGGGCCTGCGTCACAGGGACAGCATTGTGGCAGGACTGTCACGCCTAGCCACTCGGCCACCGGCTCGCTTCACTCGGATACCTAAGGCATGTTCGTGAGCAACGGATTCTGTGAAACATAAAGCCGACAGGTTTCACTAGTGTAAAATAGTGCTATTTTGATTCTAGTATACGGGAAAGGGTTAAGGTTACTGTTAAAGTAAGACTCAGGCGTCAATGTAAGTTGAAATTAAAGTAAGCTAAAGAATAATGACTTTTATGTAACTATTTTTGAATAACTTTAACTCAAAGTTAAAAATAAGGTTGTTTTATTAATTCAAGGTAAAGTTTTAGTTAAGGGGGTAGTGTCGCGAAAGCAGTTGATTTTGCGCGACTATAAACCTTTTTTAGTAAAAAATAAAACATTGCAGTGAAGTCGCAAAGTCGCAAAAATGACGTTTTGAAACCCATTCACAACCGATAATTTCGTCACAATAATAAAACTTTGTTTAGATTGTTTACACAGACTAAAAGCACATGTGCTCTAGTTTATGCACACAAAATTTAGTGAAAATTGCTTGAGTGGTTGCGGAGTAATACCAGCTTAAACTGTGAAACTGTGAAGTACTTACAGCAATAATCATAAATTGTTAAAAATTTAGACCTTTATTTTAAAATCAAAAGAAAAACGTACCTTCATTTTTCATTTTTCTCATGTTTGAAAAAAATTTGTGCGTCAAAACATGTACGTATGTAGTATGTACTTCACAAGCTGGCCAATCTGGGCCCAATTGTTTAAACATTTCAACGGCCGTTGAAGTCAACGGCTGTTGAAATGAACGGCCGTTCAAATTGTTTGAATTTTATAAACGATGAACTCGTGTGATTTTGGCAAAAAAATGTAAATTTCAACAGTGATTTTATAGTGAAAAGTCCGTTGAGATAAACGGCCGTTGAATGACCGTTGAAATGAACGGCCGTTCAACGGCCGTTGAATTTTCAACGGAAAATTTTAAAATTTTTAGAACCTAATTTTGTGTGACTTTATAAAGAAAAGTCCGTTGAGATCTATCTCGAATGTAGCGGGTGTTTTCATCTTGTGACTTTGGACAGTTGACTATGCGCCCCAATCGCCACGTAACCTTTTGCCTAACGTCCCGTTTTTATAACTAAGCCAAGCAGCCTTTCATATTGTCCTCCGTACCACGGTGACTTCTGCTGCGCTTTTACCCCAAATAGCGTTTAGTACATTCGCAGCCTTTGTGAAAGTTGTTGCATTGTTCATTAAGATAGTACTGGGTGTGCCCCGCCTAGAGATGAATCTGACAACCGCATTTATTGCAGAGTCTGCCTTGTTGTCTCTAATCAACTCGAGATGGACTGGCAATAAAAGGTAGCACTTAATTTGGCTAGCGATGAATGTCTTCCCATATTTATGCCAAACGGCGGTGTTACTGCGACTGTGTTGTGCACTCTCCTTTTCAAATGGAGTTCACAGGTAGGTATTGCGACTGTACTCGCTTGAAACAGTTGTTCAACGTCTTCTGCCTTAAATATGTTTTTGGCCGCTTAGACTTTTCTTCTTTTAACCAGTCCCGGCCTTGGAACCATGTAACTGTTAAAAATAGTGTAGCCAACTAAAAGAACAGCTACGATCTGTTCTAGCTCTTACTTGTTTTCTGTAATTTGGTTTATGTACAGTATATAATTACAGGTTCGTGTTTATTTGTCTTATACTGATCAGCCCAAAAATCGATGCCTTTCTATCTCAATTAATAGGTTATGGGCCCTGTCTTCGGCCGTTGATTTCCTGCTCTGGATTTGTCTGTTGCAGAGTATCCATAGATATTAAATTCTACTGATGGCAAATCAATCCTCAAAAAGTCACCTAGTGAACTATCTAACTTGGAAGTTCAAAATGCGCATGGTTCTGATTGAACAGGATGAATATAAATTATGAAGATTCGTGACGAACGGTGGCCGGAAAATGACGAACAAAAAATTTTCAATGTTTCATTTTTTGCATTGAAAGTGTGTTTTGGATCACTTTTTGAAAAAATTTTGCTTGTCACTTTCCGGCCAACCTTGGTTAATTATTGCGAAGGATAAAGTTCGTCGTACGCCAACAATCAGGGCACTTTTTTTGCACAGTACTGTAGTAAAAAACTTGTTTTTGAGCAAGAAGGACGTTTTTACAACTTTTTTCTGAAATTCGAGATGTTTTCGTTGTAAACGTGATTAACTGGAGTCAAATTAGTGTCAGAAAATTGTTTCCTACTTTTAGAATCAAAACAAAATCACTACTTTGCCCCTTTCCTGTCTTAAAATTGGGCAAATTTACCAGGAGTGTTCTATTATTGACCAAATATAAAATTAATTTTAATTTAGGTCTTAATTTAGGCTTGGGCTTGGATACTAAATATTGAATTGAATTGAAATTGAAATATTTATCATGCGAGCTTAGCCTAAAGAATATTACCAGTTGCTAGATGACTACGCCATATGCGCAGCTATGATTCGTTGCACAAAAGGTTATCAGTTTTCAATTATCAATTATCGGCAGTAGCGTAGAGTTGGCGTAAGCCGACGGCCGGCTCCGGCCGGTGGCTGGCTGGCTGGTGATAGCTGGGCGGCCGGAGCGCCCAAATTTTTGGACAAATCCATTACATCCAAAATTCAGAGTGTCATTTTGACATAACTTAGCCTGCCAGATTGTTATGTCGGCCTAGTTCTGTCAGTCGGTCGAATCTGGCTGGCTGGCCGGCTCCGTTTAGGGAATGACTTCGATTTTCGTTTTAACCCGTTTAACTCATGATTTAAATGCACTTTTTATCAATTTTAGCACTCAATATTGCAATATTGCTAAATCACAAAATTGCAGGAGTAATTGGCAATTTTTCCAACTTTAAGACCAAAGTTGGTCAACTGAAGACGTATCAAAAATTTTTTCGGCAAAAATTTAAACAAGAAACATTAACGTCACATCAGACAGTGTCTTACACAAATAAATGAAGCATAATGTACTCGTGTGCACATGCAAATGCAGCATAATGTACTTGAGTTTACATGTATAGACTTTAATAAAAAATAATAAAATTCGAAAACCGGAACCGGAACCGGAAAGCGTGGTTTCAGATAATAGACTACAGTACATTTCGAAAGAATTCAAGATATTTTGTGAAAATAATGGTGTTCAGCACATTCGGGTTATACCATATCAGCCTAAATCCAATGGTGACGCAGAATGCGCCGGAAAAACCAGCCAACTTTGCTTGAGCAAAGAGCTGGATTTGATTTATGCCGAATTAAACGGGTTAAAACGGTTAAACTTGTCACTGACTTTTCTAACAGAACCATTTTGTAAATTTCTAATGGGAACTTTTTGTTGAAACTGCATTTTTATAGAAACATAATTTAAAGATAGCGAACATATGCTACCAGTATACGTGTGCACACTAAATACTAAATTGTTTTTATGAAAAACTATAAAGAGCACTATTATCCTTTCTTTCCCTTTCCCCAGTTTTGCCAAACCCAATTCTTCAGACTCGATAAAAATTCTTCAAGTAAACATGAGGAAAATATGCCGAACACTACAATTTTCGGTAAAAAAATATTATTTAAGAACTAGAGATCGGCCGCTAAGCCAAGTGTCGGCCATTTTCACCGGGCCGGCCCCGGGCCGGCCCCGGGCCCGGCCCGGACCCGGCATCGTCCCGCGGCCCGCCACCGGCCCCGGGCCGGGTGACAGCGGGCAGGCCCCGGGCCAGCCCGGGCCCGTTGCAGTCGGCCCGGGGCCGGCCCGGTCGGCCCGGGGCCGGCCCGGTCGGCCTGGTCGGCCCGGGGCCGGCCCGGTCGGCCTGGTCGGCCCGAGGCCGGCCCGGTCAGCCCAGATGCTGCCCGCTGTTTGCCGGGAATCGGCCCAAGACCGGCACGGTCGGCCCGGTGGACCCTGGTTGGTTTGATCAGTAATAAATACTGCTAAAGTCCAAGGACGACTGTAACTCACTAATAATTTACATACAACTGTAACGTTTTGCATTACAAACACAAAGCTGCCCCTTAAAGTAGCAGTGATATTTCCCAGCCGTTGCTTTGATAAGATAGCGCGAGCTCTTGGACCTTACACTCTAGCTGTATAATGAATTAATTAATAGCAGACGCTGAACGGAAAGCTAAAATATTGAAACTTTTATCAGTCTTGATGTAGGTGGGGTGCACCCCACCAAATAAATAAACTTAAGTCTCAACTCAGGCGTTTACAAATAGCTTCAACGGCACTAATCCTCACATTGTTGCAGCGCACTTGAGTCAAATTATAAACTTAAGCCTGAGATACATAAGTATAGTCCACCCGCCGTTGGTTTTAGTTCCCGCTCACTGCAGTTGCTTTTAAATTTATTCATATTAAACTGAGGACAAAGCTCGCTAGTTGCCGTGAAGACCAGTTGCTCTACTGGGGTTTGTTTGTGACGTCCATTCTGTATGTATAATTTCATTTTATTGGTTCGAGGCTGAAGCTCCACCCCGCGGCCCGGTCGGCCTGGTCGGCCCGTTCGGCCCGGTCGGCCCGGTCGGCCCGGTTGGCCCGGCCCGCTGCCACGCGGCCCCGGGCCAGTGGCGGGCCGCGGGCCGCGGTGCAGCCGGGCCGGGCCGGGGCCGGGCCGTCTGACTGAGCGTCGGCCCGGGGCCGGCCCGGCCCGGTCGGCCCGGTCGGCCCGCGGCCCGCCACCGGCCCCGGCCGATCTCTATTAAGAACCTTTTATTCACATGCTGTGACAATATGTCAAATTATCCCCATACACATAAAACCGGGCGCAAACTTTTGTATCTACTAAAAAGAAACTTTGTCAACTACAATTTTTAATTACACCCATGACTGTAATCCACAATTCCGACAGTTAAGAATAAAACTTCGGTAAAAACCCGAAGCAGTTTCAAATAGAAATAGCCACTTTGCTTAAGGAAAGAGCTGGATTTGATTCATACTTGAATCGAACGGGTTAAAGCAGTGAAACTTGTCACACAGTTTTTCTTCGGAGTTTGTAGATTTCACTGGGAGACTGGTGGACCATTTAGATTTGTACACACGTCAGATAAAAAGCTGGATTTGGTTCGCACCCGAATCATATAGGTTAACATCAACAATGCAAAACACACACGATCAACTAATGAGTAGACTCACTTCTCAAACACACTCACGTGCACTCACACCCGCACAATCACATCTATCGAAGTACACGCAAATGCGCACACATCCATTGCTTTACTTTGCCACTTCACACATTATTCGACAGAAAGAAAGCCTGCTTGCTCAAGCCTGCAAGTCATCCACACGCATTATCAATTACACACACACGCACACACACACATATAGTTAAATTTATCACACAGTTTAACGTTTTGTACTAGGGTCATCATAAAATCCTGTTGCGGTGTGCCGCAACAGGAAAAAGCAGTGTGTTCAGTAAATGCTCTCCGTTTAATTAAACGGTCAACTTGAGTTTTCCGTTTAAATGTTCTGCGTTTAATTAAACAAAAAAGCTCGAGTTCTCAATATAAATTGGTATTGCAGAGAACAGTGTTCTTCATTACAATACCTTCCAATTAAAATATTTCTATTTCAATAGTTCTCCGTTTAAATGTTTTCCGTTTTATGAAACGGAAAACTTTTGAAGGCTTTAGATCGTGTGGCTCAACAAATCAACTTGACAGCAGACATTTTACTCCGTGCTTTTAAAAAACACATGCAGTGCCTTGGGACATCTCAGTCGTTTTTGTTAGCATCACCCGTTTCAAGAAGTGGACTCAACTGAAGTACATACAGCACTCCAACAATGACCCGACAGTGACATACACTTTTCCCTCGTGGGCTTCTCTGGATATTGTACCAGGTTAGGTCTAACAAGTGTAACTGAGGTACTAGTGTCAATCAGCATTTTGACAAATTTGTCGTTTAGTTTGTAATTAACTATTGTCACTACATACATGCCAAAAACACGCTTTCTTTAAACAGGGGGCTTGAAAATATTCAAAAGTTTATTATGAATATTTTAAAAAATGTTTTTCAATAAAAACTATTTAATCACTTCCAATTCTCAATTTTTGTCTGCCGGCGCCTACTTCAGATTTTCATATTTCCTTAGCTGCACATTTGTGCTTGCACCGTTGTCATTTTTTACAAAGGATTGAAATTATCAAATCTAAATTCTAAACTAAGACTGATTTCACATTGTCAAATTTTTTGTCAATGAAAAGAGGAGCATGATGACTTTCCATTTTTAGGAAAGATTATTCAACTGCCGTTCAAGGTTTTTTCGATTGTATAAAAGTCCGTTGAAAATTTTCAACGGAGGTTTTCAGCAATTTTAACAGTGATTTTATAAACAAAATTTTTCCGTTGAAATCAACGGATTTTTAGTAATTTCTCCGTAGAAAACACGCGACTAATAATTTTTTCCAACTGCTCATTCTAAATTTTAAAATATTTCAACGCCCGTTTAGTTCAACGGCCGTTCGACGGCCATTGAACTGCTGTTGAGTTCAACGGACAAACAAAGCTCGGTTGAAAATATGCAATTTTTTAGGTTTGTTGCAATTGCAATTGCAATTTAAGTGTTTATTTGTTAACATTAAGTAGCAAAGGAGCATTGATAAGTGAAAATTTAAAGGAAAACAAAGAAGCATTGATAACAAATTCATAACTTAATATAGTTGATGAAATAACTTAGCATTTAAAAGCAAATTTTTAAATTATTACTAGTAAAAAACTATACAGCGGTTTGGAAGGGTAATATTACCAAAAATTGACAAAATTTTTTCCTTTCTTGCAATTAAGTCACACGAAATTATATTTTGAAAATCTTAAAGTTCTCTTTTGAAATTTCAACGGTCGTTGAACAGCCGTTTATCTCAACGAATTTTTCTTCATAAAGTCACACAAAATTATGTTCTAAAAGTTTTAAAATACTCCGTTGAAGATTCAACGGCCGTTCAACGGCCATTTATCTCAACGGATTTTTTTTATAAAGTCACACAACATTATACACATTATACACAAAATTTTAAAATTTTCCGTTGAAATTTCAACGGCCGATGAACGGCCGTTCATTTCAACGGCCGTTCAACGGCCGTTTATCTCAACGAACTTTTCATTATAAAATCACTGTTGAAATTTACATTTTTTTGCCAAAATCACACGAGTTCAGCGTTTATAAATTTCAAACAATTTGAACGGCCGTTCATTTCAACAGCCGTTGACTTCAACGGCCGTTGAAATGTTTAAACAATTGGGCCTAGATTGGCCAGCTGAAGTACATACTACAAACGTAGATGTTTTGACGCACAAATTTTTTTCAAACATAAGAAAAATGAAAAATGAAGGTATGTTTTTCTTTTGATTTTAAAATAAAGGTCTAAATTTTTCACAATTTATCATTACTGCTGTAAGTACTTCACAGTTTCACAGTTCAAGCAGGTATTACTACGCAACCACTCAAGCAATTTTCACTAAATTTTGTGTGCATAAAAACTAGAGCACATGTGCTTTTAGTCTGTGTAAAGAATCTAAACAAAAAATTATATAATTGTGACGAAATTATCGGATGTGGTTGGGTTACAAAACGTCATTTTTGCGACTGCGACTTCACTGCAATTCTTATTTTTTACTAAAAAAGTTTATAGTCACGCAAAATCGACTGCTTTCGCGACACTACCCCCTTAACTAAAACTTTACCTTGAATTAATAAAACAACCTTATTTTTAACTTTGAGTTAAAGTTATTCAAAAATAGTTACATAAAAGTCATTAATCTTTAGCTTACTTTAATTTCAACTTACATTGACGCCTGAGTCTTACTTTAACAGTAACCTTAACCCTTTCCCGTATACTAGAATCAAAATAGCACTATTTTACACTAGTGAAACCTGTCGGCTTTATGTTTCACAGAATGCGTTGCTCACGAACATGCCTTAGGTATCCGAGTGAAGCGAGCCGGTGGCCGAGTGGCTATGCTTGACAGTCCTGCCACAAAACTGTTACTGTGACGCAGGCTCCGTCTGTGGTGCCGGATCAAAACCCAGCCAATGACTGGGCTTGTGCATTTTTGAACTTTCATGCAGCAAAGGATTAACGTAAATTAAAACAATAACCTTTACCTTAACTTTAAATTAAGTGAAAATGGATTTACTGTTTTGCCCTGACATCTACGTTGTAAAATTTTACAAAATTTTACTTCAAAAGACCAAGTAGCGTAAATATTAATTTTTTAAAATTATTTTTTTATCCTAAAATTTTGCGCGGCAGGGTCAAACTTTGAGTAAGTCCTGAATTTTGACAGCAAAAAATTGCTAAAAAGTTTGCATGAAACTCCTGCTTGTTTGTTTTGATCACATATTAAAATTTGTGTCCTCCTGACAGAGTGGCTATAGCTTGTTGTACATACAAAGGTTCACGAGTATTTCCTAGGCAAAAACCTTATATTTTCAATATAGACGCGAATTGAACTAGCCTAACCAACATGTGAGACTGACAAATCTAATCAAAACCGACCAGTCCCAATATTTCAATGCATGAGGACTCAGGCAATACGGGAAAAGGTAAGCTTTTTGACCGCGCTTAGTTCAGAGTGCGACATTCCCTAAAAACTTTCCAACACAGATATTTTTTACAGACTGTGGAAGATTTGGCCGTTGTCTATTGTGACAAAACACTGTTAACCAATCAGGCAACAACTTTTTAGAAACAAGGAAGTAGTTTTAAAACATTCTGCAAATCAGAATCTTAAGCGTGTGCTTTTCTAAACTCAAAGTTATGATCAAGAGACACCAAAGTCATTGTCAACTGCTACTGATTTTAAAAGTGCATCCGCGATAATGTGCTTATAATATTTTGAAAATAACACCAAAATTTAATTATGTAGGATAGTTTGACTTTATTTATGGGTAAAACGTTTCATTTTTTACAATTGCTTATATTTCTTTTAGATAATTCAATCACTAATTAACCAATAAAATAATTTACGACTAACAAAATAGCCAAATATTCTCGGATTTTTGATGTTGTATCGCTTTCTTATTTGCTATTATTCTTTCTGTTCTTTTATTATTGATTTTATTAATGATTGGTTCATATTTAGTTGCGACACTGACTGAAATAGTTCTGACATAATGGACATAATGAACTAATAATTGTGATTTCAAATGATAGGGAATTGAGGTGAGTTCTATTTTGCAGCAATTTTGCAAATTTGTTTTGTCTAGCAAGCAGCAAAAAAAGTAGTTGGTCTTTGTTCAGTAATTTGTTATTCAATTAGCACAATGAGAAAAGTAACTTAGTCAGCAATCAGTATTTACTCAGAAATAATGAATTTGCGTATTTAGGCAATCAGTGAAAAATATTTTCGTTTGCACGTTCAGCAAGTTAACGTCAATTAGTGAAAAGAAAAATAAACTGAAAAACGTAAGCAGTGAAGCTTGCGTAGCTTGTTTTAATGAGCAACTTCTTTGTTTAATAAGTTACGATTACTGTAACTCATTGCTGTCTTTATGTTTTCTTTTCTTACATGATTTGATCTGTTGTCCTATTCCTGCTCTAGTCAAGTTTTTGAATCAATTTAGTTTATCATTTCTGCCCTAGTACTTTTTCTGCGCTATGTGGTCCATTCCAATTCAGTGCAGTTAAAAGACAATACCAAGTTGACTTTCTATCCACGTCAAATTTAAGCCGGCGCTGAAATAATGTGACACTCATTTTTTCCAGAGTTTTTTCTTTGGCAATCTTTCTAAGTTTTATTATATTTCCTGTCAGTTTTTCTTTAGGTTTCAATTGTCAGCAAAAAATTGCCGACTAACCTTTAGTACATAAGTGAGAACAAGTTTTCTGGTCACGCGATGTCAAATTAACAAAATATGTTAGAAGCTAAATAAGCAGCTAATATTTTTATCAGCTTTGACGTAATAGCTAAAAACGTATCAAACATGGAACGCAAAGTACACTCCACAAAATTAAAATTTTAACATATTGTGTTATTTACAATCGATAAAAGCAAAGGAATTACTTTTCAAGGCATAGTGAGTACTTATTTGTGACGGGGCAAGCTACAAATACCTTCATCACTTCTCCCTTACCATAGCGTAATTACTCCAAAACGGCAAATCTAGCAAATCTACCCAAACAAGAGTCACATGAATCAATACTGTGCTTGCACATGTTGGTTAACCTAGCTAATGTTGTTGTGACGCTTCAGTTACTGTAGACTAATACAGTGGAATTCATAAAGGCAGTCTAAAGGCAGTCTTAGCTAAACGCAGTCTGGACTGCATCTTGAGCATGTTTTATAAATCATTCTAAGACTGACATAAGACTATCGATGCGAAATATTACGCCACAGTTTCTATGATATATTTTTAAAACTGCCTTAAGACTAAGTCTAGACTAAGTTAGGCAAAACGCACGCTAATCGTTATGCTCAAAGCTAGTCTTAGCATAGTTTAACCTTACACGTAAATAAAAACACATATTTGCGCGATATCACTAAATTATCAACGCTGAGTATTGCATATGTGGCTAAACGCAATTATTAAAAACATTCTAAAATTAGAATTTAGTTCCACGCCCGAGAATTCACATGATTAGGTGAATCACGTTTGTTTTCATTATATACTATTATTATGCTGTGATGTTTCGTCAAAATTTCTGAGAACTGATCATATTTGTAATATGCAGTATATAAAAATTCCGATTTGGATACGATAACCATTTGGAACTGTTTTTGTGGGACCGCTATTGTGCTACGCATATTCCACGCTGCCAAGCTAGCAGATGGGTAGTGTGTCATAGTCTTCCCACTATCTACTCTTGGTTACACGGATACTTAGCGTGTAAACGGTTACACAGTTCCACACAGTAATTAGCATATACACGCAAATAATAGCAGTAACCGTTACTTAGCCTGTACAACACACGGATATTAGCCTTCGAAAATAACCGTATACACGGATAGTGAATGTGTAACCGTGCCAAACCCACTACCTGGCTAGTTTACTAGAAGCACAAAGAAAAAATGTAGCAGGGGTCTGGGTCTGGGAGCGGCAACCCCCGTGAAACACCACAAGGGCACAAGGTACTAGTCCTGCAACGTTTTCAAATGGCCAACTCAAACAGACACCTACACAAATGGAATTTTGCTACAAAACAATCCGCCAATTGCACTATGATGGCCTTTTAGCTCCTCCCACAATCAATCTACCGTAATTTCCCAATCTCCAATATATCGGCGGATAAAAAATGGTTTTGCTGGTGACCCCAGTTGTGTACGTCTACTGTGTGGGAGCATGGCATTTTTACCATTTTATGCGCTTTTTATGAAGCAAGTATTTAAGAAAATAACTACACAGGGCCCATTTTTTGTATTAAAAAGGTTAAAAATGCCTTTTTATGTATTACCAAGTGAATAGACACCCTATATGTTTGGCGATTTTGGCTAAATCTGCATTTTGCCTGACATTTGTAAAATTTAGCTGTTATAGCTGCAGTAGAGTTATACCAATTTACCGAATATATTTGTTAAATTGTTTCCTAGATCAAAAACCTCATTAACAAGCCCAATCTGCGGCAAAATCTTCAGTAAGTATAAAGCACAAATTTTTAAGTAAACTGACCACAAGTCAGTTAATACCTGTTGTGCAGCTACAAATTTTCCAGCATTAACCTTATTCGTGGATTTGTCAAAATTATATTTACTGTGATATGTGCGTAAATCGCATAAATTGGCATTTTTAAGAGCGTTTACATAGTTTTAACACTGTATTTACACTATACAGTCGATGTTATTTCTATGAAAGCTAATCAGCTGCTTGCAAAAATTTTGCGGAACACTTCATGCAAGAGTACATAATAGCTTCTCACTCTATATAGAAGAAGAGTGAGACACTCTCCAGTCTGCCTGTGTTCTAGCACAAGCAGATGCGCTGGTGGTTTTCAGGCTACATGTTGACATTCTATGCAACATGTGGCTGACCAATCAGCGCGCAGATTCCCTGCGTAACACACTTTAGTATATAATCGCTGATGCGTTGATAAGCATTAAGATAGGGATAAAAGTTATATAACTCATTATTTATTCATAGTCTGCTCGCAAAAACATAAAAAAATGTTTGCAAGTACCTCTAGGGATATTTTGGCAAACTTTCAGCGAAATTGATTCAGAAACGTTTGAGATATAAACTTTTCTGAATTTCTTCAAAGTTTCTCAATCAATTTCGCTGAAAGTTTGCTAGATTATCCCTAGAGGTATTTGCAAACGTTTTTTAATGTTTTTGCATGCAGATTATGAATAAATAATGAGTTATTAACCTTTATTCCTATCCCGTTTTATGATTAGAGCACGTGCACAGGTGTTTGTCAATCAGAGAATAGAAGCTCGTATCTGAATGGCCAGCCACATGTTGCATAGAATGTCAAAATGTAGCTTGAAAACGACCAGCGCATTTGCCTGTGCTAGAACACAGGCAGGCTGGAGAGTGTCTCACTCTTCTTCTATATAGAGTGAGACGCTATTATGTACTCTTGCTTCATGCAAGTGTTAAACCACGAACCACGGGGCTCTTAGGATTATACATACTCTACCTAAGGAATACAGTACGTACCTAGCTAAATTTCAGACTCACTCACTCTCTACACTCACTCTAGTGTTAGTAGACTATCGGGGCGTCCCCCTCTCACTCACTGCCGGCTCTAATTCTCACTTAGCTGCTACCAAAACTCACGGAAATTACCCTTTAATGGCGAGCTCGCGTCTGCTTCATATGACGTACGCCTCGTGCCCAGCAAGCTAACAGGCGCGATTTTCGAGGTGTCAGCCGATCACCCGTCGCGTACGCCACTCACCTAATGCAGCTAATTCCAAACTACCTCCATCTAAATCTTGCCACCGTTGGTCTTATACCCGTCACTTAAAACCTGTGGACTTCGTGCCACACTCGAAATTTCCATCACCAACTCTGGGTTTGATTCCTTTTACTTCGGCTATCGGTTTTCGTTATGTTAGTCTTCTAATACTTACTCTCAATCACTCTACAAATGTATTAACTACACTAATCTACCTAATAATTTCTTTGTTGCGACCTAGCAACCTATATACCGGCCGAGACATGCACAAAACACAGTTATCCTAATTTTGCCAGTGTCCATTATTATCGGGCATCAGGGCCTGACATGGGGTATTGGCCGCGGCTAGCGTCTCGGTTGGTCAACTAATAGGCTGGTTGAATGGCTGCATCGCTGGCTGGCTGGCTGGCTGGCTGGATGGCTGGCTGGCTGGCTGGCTGGCTGGCTGGCTGGTGATCTTCGGCCGTTGACGCATTACAAGGGCTCGCTATCGGTGGGGCCGTTGACGCATCGTACAGTTCGTTTGGGGGTGGGTCACACAAGTCGCCGTCTGGAGGGCTAGATAACGCAATTCGCCGTCGCACAGTTCATAGGGGTGGGAAATACCTCCGCCGTAACTCCAAAGCGTGGCACAATACGCGCCCCCTCCCAATTGGGCACTACCAGGACCCAGGACCCCACCATTTGGGCCTCCATGGACCCCCATGGGTCGAAAAAACAGAACAGCCCCCCATCTCCCATAGCTAACCACTTCTCCACATTCGCGCAGAATAAAAGTCAATAGAGCCCGGAATCAGCTTCAGCAATAGAGTTTGTCGGGGGTCGGTGAAGCTGATTCCGGGGTCATAATTTACCCTACATAACTTTTGGGTGCGCTGAGGGCAGTTTCAAAAACGCGCAAAAATTTTCAAAATTTTAGGCTTAGGCTTAGGGTGGGGGAAAATGTTAGACGGGTTTCTGAAAATTCTGGCAATATGACCCCTAGTACCAGAATTTGGCGCTGAATTCAGAAAAAGTACCCTCCGACTGCGAAAATGCTGTTAGAGTGATCTACCGGAGTCAAAAATTTCAAAAATTGAAAATTTTTATTTTTAGGCTCAGGCTTAGGGTGGGGGGAAAATATTAAATCTATGAAAAAAATTTAGAGACTATGACCCCTAGGGTCAGAATTTTGCGCTGGTTCTTTTAAAAATAGTGCCGGGGCTGAAAAATTACTCTAGAAAGCGGCCCGCTCAATTTTTCACATTTCCAAAAATTGCAGCTTCACAAAATTTTAAAAAATTTTCAGAAAAAGGCCTCTCTTCGTTCAGAATTTTTCTTGTGTGCACTGCTATTTACTTTCTAACTAATTCATCCTATTTTTTACTGGTTTCTGAGGCCTTTTTCTGCTCAGAAAAA
>JASANF010017771.1:0-18870 GCA_030248245.1 Trissonchulus sp. WLG1_4
GTATGTACGTAGACACTCATTTGCAACTGCATTGCTTTGCAAATTATGCCAATCAGGGCCACTTATGCAAATTGGGGCAACCCAACCTTATTGCAATCAGTCACTTTAAGCGCAATTAACTAGTGTTGCTCTGGTATACCATAACTAAAACTAAAACTAGTTGTAAAAACTAATTTTTAGCAGTTATACCAAAACTATAACTAAAGAAATTAAACAAGAATCCAACGTTGTATCAAAATCATAACTGAAACTTAAATAAAATTGAACTCTTGCAAAAACTATAACTATAACTAAACTAAATTGGAGGCTTGTACCATAACTATTACTCCAAACTAAGAGCAGCGGAGTTTTTACCAAACTTGTACCAAAACTCTAGTTTTGGTATAACGCTTACCAAAATACATAGTTTTGGTAAGCGCTCTACCAAAACCACTAGTTTTGGTACAACGCTTTCTATAACTTCCTAGTTTTGGTAAGCGCTCTAAAATTAACGCGCTCGCTGAATTAACCTGGCGCTTATAGCTGCAAACCATAACTGCTCTATTATATACATCCATAGCAAGACGGTATCAAACACAAATGTAGTACCTAACTGATAGAGACCATATTTTTCGTAGGTATGTTCAAATCTGCGACATGGCTACCAGCTGTCTGTGCTATATCAACTAACAAGGCTGCAAACATCACTCTCGTGGTAATGAGCTTGTCACTTACAACGCGATGGTGTCTTGCCATGTATTCACAAAGTCCGTGGCATATCAAGAAATGCTAAAGAATAAGCAAAACACTTTACCAGCAACTGAATTGAAACTTGCAAAACTTTAGTAGCCATGACGCTATCAGTCAATGTCAAATTCAGTTTTTACATCTGCACTAATTTTCTGAAATGGATAATAACTTTTGCGGTCTTTCAAAACTCAACGAAGGTAGACACAGGGAGGCGTCAACGCTACAGCGAATTTACGCCAGACCTACCGTATGAAAAGTGCTTTGTGCTTATCACAAAATCTTGTCTGCAAAAGCTGCTAAAAAACCACTCAGGGAAACCAGAGACAAATTCGAGGGATTCATACTTTTTTGCTGAACAAGTGAATGAATATGACTTGTGCGAACATTTTGTTCAATCATGGGTTTGAGTTATCATCTTCGGCGCCTCTCTTTTTGTAGGTGCCAGTTCGATGTCCTGTTGAGGAGGCCTTGTCATTTCTACTTTGTTTTAGGTAAGATTCCAAGTGCCAAAATTTTCACCAGACTTCCTTCAGCTATGTCTGCTTCTGGTATTTCGCTACTGAACCCAACAGAGTTTAATTTAAGACCATTTGCGAAACTTCATTTTTATTTTGGCGAATGTAGCTTTTGCAAAGCGATATTTTTCAACAACTGCTGCAGTTTCACGCACTCTGAGCACCACGTTATAGTGTTTGTGAACGGCCGCGTAAGCCAAAGGCCAGTGGCCGAGCCGGTGGAGAAATTCGGCCTGCCAGCCGGTAACAGCCGGCCGGAGCGGCCGAATTTTTGGACAAACCCAATTTAGCCAAATCCAAAGTGTCAATTTGGCATAACTTAGCCATCCGGATTGTTATGCCGGCCTAATCTTGTCATTCAGTCGGGCAAATTGGCGTGACTGACGTCAAATGTGACTCGCGTAAATCTATACTCGTCTAGATTACCTTCCACGCAATTCATCTCTGATGAATTTTTGAGCTATAGGAATCGTGTTCTGTACTGCTGTCTCTTATTAGAACCTGCCAAAGGTCACATACATGTGTAGGTTAGGCTTTAAGACTAGTTAAGTTTCGGCACAAAAAACAATCACTAACTGTTCAACAAATTTTTTGCTTTTGCCGAGGCAAAATACACAATGCGCGTCTAAATTTGATTTTAATTTTAAGATTTAAATAAGTTAAAAAAATAAAATTTCAATTTAAGGTGGCACTCAGGGGAACCGACTTTGGCGTTTAATTTTTTTCAGCGACACTTTTGACCATAATGTCTTGAAGGAAAATTGTTCAGGGCCCGATTGTATAAAGAATTTCAACGGCCGTTGAAATTTTGCTGATTTTATAAAAATTTCAACGGCCGTTTATTTCGACGGCTGTTGAAAAATTCTCCGTTGAAATGTACATCTTCTCCATTGCTATTTATCATTCAACTGCCGTTAAAAATGTTTCAATTGTATAAAAGTCCGTTGAAAATTTTCAACGGAGGTTTTCAACAATTTTAACAGCGATTTTATAAAAAATTTTTTAATTTTAAGATTTAAATAAGTTAAAAAAATAAAAATTTCATTTTAAGGTGGCACTCAGGGGAACCGACTTTGGCGTTTAATTTTTTTCAGCGACACTTTTGACCATAATGTCTTGAAGGAAGATTGTTCAGGGCCCGATTGTATAAAGAATTTCAACGGCCGTTGAAATTTTGCTGATTTTTATAAAAATTTCAACGGCCGTTTATTTCGACGGCTGTTGAAAAATTCTCCGTTGAAATGTACATCTTCTCCAACTGCCGTTAAAAATGTTTCAATTGTATAAATGTCCGTTGAAAATTTTCAACGGAGGTTTTCAACAATTTTAACAGCGATTTTACAAAAAAAATTTCAATTGAAATCAACGGATTTTCAAAAATTTCTCCGTTGAAAACACGCGACTAATCATTTTTCCAAGTACTCGTTTCAAATTTTAAAAATTTCAACGGCCGTTTAGTTCGATGGCCGTTCAACGGCCGTTGATTTGTTGCAAAGTGTTTACTTGTTACCATCAAATAGCAAAGGAGCATTGATAATTGAAAACTTCAAGTTATTACTAGTAAATACTTAAACAGCTGTTTGGGAGGGTAATTTTAGCAAAAATGGGCTAATTTTTTTTCTTTTTTGCAGCTAAGTCACACAAAATTATGTTCTAAAAATCTTAAAATTATTCGTTGAAATTTCAACGGCCGTTCAACGGCCATTCAACGGCCGTTTATCTCAACTAACTTTTTTTATGAAGTCACACGACATTATGTTCTAAAAATCTTAAAACTCTCGTTGAAATTTCAACGGCCGTAGATGACCGCATTATGCAAATGAGCGGAAAAGCAGTATATAAGACTGAAATGACTTAGTAAAAATCATTTCACGGCAATTTTTACCTGGCCATACTTTGAACCAACTGGGTAGCCTTACTGCCACTTGCCAAATGGAAGAAGAATCGCGACGGCAGTCGCTGCAGCAAATTGTGGACGAGCTGCAGATCGAGAAACCACCCGGTAGCGGAGTTTCCAGATGCAGGCAATCAACGCATCAGCGCCAGATGCCTCTCCCTCGAAGCGAAGACACTGGTCCAAAACTCCAGCTCAGACACCTCCACCGCGGACAGCACCGGCTATAGCGATACGACTTACAAGGACAAAAAAACGAAACAAGGCAAAGAAAAGGGAGAAGAGGGCGCTGCCAAAAACCGCTGATGTCAAATCCACACAACCGGGAGCCGGAATTTAATAGCGAGGTAAAGTTACAGACCTTTCACAAATTGGCAAGGCCAGTCAATAGTACTTGGCGAATTTCTTGGTCTAGAAATTTTAACTAAGTTTGTCCATTTGTTATTACAGAGTGAAAATAGTAGTAAGTGCAGTCATTTTTTGAAACTGTCATGTGGCACATATATCTAGTAACGGAATCCAAAATGCCTAATTTGGAGCAAGAGAAGTAGCATTATTGAGATAGTAGGTACAAAATCGATAAGTATGATAAATTATAGCTTTCTGGACGCAAGTACCGATAGTTTCGTAATGCCTAAAGTCGATACTGTAATTTTAGATCTGTACTATTACTACCTAATTAAATTTTAGATTAATGCCATGATACTTATGTCTGCTTTATTTTGCTTTGTGGCTAACCACAAAGTCCTCCTCGTTGCTGAAGAAGGCAAAGAAGTCGGCGTCGAAAACGAAAACCCGCAAAGTAGTCGAAAAGGCGGAGAAGCTGCTCCGGAAGAGGCACTTCTCATCGGGAATGCCTACGTGTGGGGAAGTCGTGAAAGCTATGGACAAAGGCAGCGTGCTGAAATCGCTATCACCGGAAATGTCCAAGGATTTAAAGAAGGTCCAACTGGTTGGCAAAGGTGAAACTAGTTTCCAAAACCGGCCTTTTCAAACCAAGGCAGCCTTTTTGAACCCGGAAAAACAAGGAGACGCCTCAGCCGTGTTCCCCCGCGACAACAGGAGGCAAGCCACTTCCGGGCGGTGGAAATGCTTCGGGTGCACGGTCATTTGGTCACTTCCTTCCCAACTGCCCCTACCAGCCACCAAACCATTCCACCGGGGAAAAACCTCCGACCAGCCTTGCGGGGAACCAGAAAAATCCAACGCAAACTGAAAAGGATAATTTAAAAGGTACTAACCCTTCCCCTTCTCTACAAACCTTGTTAGCGTGGAACTTGGTGGGCTAAAACCACGGCCAGTTTTTGTGGAAACTTGAGAACAAAATATTGATTTTTGGGAAATCATTGTGCCCAATCCTATAATTTCTGAAAACAATAAAATTCGGTCACTCTCTGCCACTTATTAAACTTTTACTCGAAATTTTATTTCAAAAATGTTTGGGCGCTACGCCACAAGGTTTTTTGTTGAACAAAAGATCTCTTCTCTTGTTGCCCAAGGAGTGATCAAAGAAGTGAAAGGGCGGATTATGTAAATCCTGAAAATGTGAACCCTGAGTTCTGGAAAGCTTAGATTTTATATTAGACTCCTCATTTTAAACTAATTTTTAGCAACGGAAAATATTCAAAATGGAAAACATAGAAACAGTTTTGAAAATATTCCAAAAAGGGAGTTTAGCAAAATTTGATTTCAAAAGTGGCTATTTTTATGTGGAAATAGATGAGTCCAGCAAACCATTTTTAAGTTTTGCTTGGTCTTCAGATTCAACTGCTGGATTTCTTTCAATATAATTGTCTACCTTTCGGGATAAAAACTGCACCTTTTTTCTTTACCAAAATTCTCCGCCCTTTGGTGAAGAAATGGAGAAGCCAAAGAATTAGAGTCGTGTTTTATTTGGGTTATGGTTTGATACTAGCAGATACGGCAAAAGCGCTGCAAAATCAGTACTAACTAACAGTCATAAAGGATTTGTACGACGCTGGTTTTATTGTCAACACGACAGAATCGGTACTTACACCACAGACGGAGTTAGAATTTCTAGGTTTTGTGCTCAACTCTACTAATTTTTCCATTGTAATTTCTGAAAAACGAAGAATTCAAGCGTTAAATTTACTGCATAAGTGTCGACACCAGTTCTCTTTTTTAACGGGTAGAGTATTACTAAGATTGGGGGATACTGTCGTCAGTATGACCTCGGCATTAGGCCATGTAGTCCTGTTCAAATTGAAAAATTTCTACAGAGCAGCGAAAAGTGCGCATAGTCAGTTGGATTCTAATATACTTTGTCAACCAAAAGTAGCTGCAGATATAGCTTTTTGGCTGAAAAAATTAGCTCGCCCAACATCGGTTAATCTTGAAAAGAACGCAGAAACTTTCTATTTGTGTGTAGATGCAAGGCTGTCGTGGGTATTTTAGCTAAGGGTGAACTAGTAAAACACGCTCACAGAAATTTGTCTAGCTTGGAACGATCAAAAAGCTCTATTTTTAGAGAATTGTTGGCCTGCCTGTTTGGCCTGAAAACGTTTGAACACGTTTTAAAAAACAAAACTGTTAAAATCTACTGCGATAGCCAGGCTGCCGTTTACTGTTTGAAAGCGGGATCCATGATCGTCGAGTTGCAGCAACTCGCTTCTGCTATTACAGACTTGGTGCTTACTAGCTCAGTCTCCCTCAGCTCTGAGTGGATACCACGGAATTTAAACTCAGCAGCAGATGCTTGGAGTAAATATGTGGACTGGGACGACTGGAGCATAAGCCAGCAATTTTTCTTTTTCTTGGTTAAAACTTGGGGTCAGCCAACCATAGATCTTTTTGCGAACCATTTAAACTGCAATTGTGTCCGTTTTTACTCCAAGCACTGGTGTCCAGGAACTAATGGAGTAAATCCGCTGGAGCAAGATTGTAACAGAGAATTTGCTTGGGGGTTCCCCATTTTAGTTTGATTGTGCAAACAGTACAAATTCTTAGTTAACGGTCATAAGCTCATTCTGCTAATTCCTTCCTGGGAATCTGCCGTATTTTGGACTTTCATTATCGACGTAAAACTGCAAAAATGCATTAAAGGGCGGCTGTTAGTCAAAAATGCTAACAGTTGCGTAGTTCCTGGAACCCAAGTTTTATCATGTTTATCGAACTAAAACTTATTCCATTTGTTTTCTAGCCGTCCTGCTGGTCCGCGAAACTAGCCACCACGCTTAGAAGCTTAAAAATATGTTAAAATTTGTCTGTTATTCATTATAATAAACGTTGTTTGTTACTGTGAAACTTCGCCTTTGTTCATTTTCACAACCCAACTTGCCTAAGTCGAAGCAACAAAAGTAGCATTATCAAGATAGTACAGAATTGATAATGTTTACTTTTGTTGCATGGCAAGTTTGGGCTACGTACGCATGCGTATATGTACGCAATCAAATAACAGACCAGCTGCTAATTTGCATATGCAAATTAGATGATTGCAATATGCAAATGAGCGGAAAAGCAGTATATAAGACAAAAATGACTTAGTAGAAATCACTTCACGGCAACTTTTACCGGGCCATACTTTGAACCAACTGGGTAGCCTTACTGACACCTGCCAAACCCGCCCTCCCAACCCACTTAAAATTTTACTTATCCATTTTCGGATATATTACAAAACGCAATTTGGATTCAGCAGGCAGCAATGGCATCTCCAAAAATGGCAACGCAGTTGGTTCAGTATGCGCTCGACGCCTTGGTTGAAAATACGCGAAAAGCGTACATCGGTGTATGTGGTCGTTTCAAGCGCTTTCACGAGCACGTGCTTGGCACAGCGCAATTTCTGCCAGCCACAGACTTGTCAATATGCCAGGTTTTAATGGCAGAAACTGCAAGAACTCGCTCGGGGAAATCATTACCACAAATTTTGGCGGCCATAAAATGGGCCCATAAATTTTGCAACCTGCAAGATCCTACTCTGCAGCCACATGTGTCCCTAGTGGCTACAGGACTGAGCAGGGCTTTTGCAAAACCAGTGACTCGGAAAATGCCTGTGAAAGCAGAAAATTTGAGAGTTCTTGCAAAAACGGCGCTAGCTAACAATGCTAGTTTAAAACAACTAAGAGACTTCACGTTCTGTCTGCTGGCATACGCAGGTTTTTTCCGATACTCTGAACTAGCAGTTTTTTGGTGCTCAGACATACAGTTCGACAACAATAGTGCTTACGCCATCATATATCGACGAAAAAGCAAGACAAAAGCAAAAAAAGCAATTTAGAGAAGGGCATAAAATTTATATTGTGGCTACTGATGACGAATTGTGCCCAGTAACAATGCTACGAAGATATGCCCTGATAGTAAACATAAATCTAAACTCTAATAGCTTTTGTTCACAAACTTAGCTACGTCCACAGCCTAAACGGGAAAAAAACTTCCGTACTCAGCAGCTAGGTTACTGGTGACTGGTGAAAAAAGCGGCTAAAAAATAGGCCTGAAGCCAGAAGCTGTTTCAACGCATAGCTTTCGAGCGGGTGGTGCGACTCATGCAGTACTACAAGGGGTATCAGATCGCCTAATCTCTCTACGTACGTGGTCGCTGGAAATTGGAGAAGAGTAGAAATATGTACATTCAAGCAAATGCGAAAAATAGACTGTTAGTAAGCAAATCAGTTTTGAAATAATAACTTCTGTGTGCCTTTGCTTGCATGTATGATTTTAATTGGGCAGGAAACTAATAAAGCTGTTCAACAACAACCCAACTTGCCTAAGTCGAAGCAACAAAAGTAGCATTATCGAGATAGTATAGAATCGATAACATCGTTTATAAATTTTAAACAATTTAAACGCCGTTCATTTTAACGGCTGTTGAGTTCAACGACCCTTGAAATGTTTATACAATTGGGCCCAGAATGAAAAAAGCGATCATATAATGTGCATAATGTGATAAAAAGTTTTCAAAAAAATTTTTGGATAACTTTGTAGCCGTAGCAAAAAATTTTTTGTTTCAATATAAAATGATTACACATATCACTGAAATATGCGGTTTCTTAGATTTACATTGATGTATTAAATATAAGAATAAAGAATAAATATTGAACCTTTGCTGAGTTATGTAACCGTGACAATAGCAAATCAAAAGTGAAAAACCTAAAAAAACTGATAAATCCTCGAAAATGTCAATTTTTGATTTAAATTATTAAAAAATTGAGCATGGCTTTTAGTAACTTTTTCAACGGAAATATGCAGTGCTAGGAAAGGTCTAATTTTTAAAAAATATTGAAACGTGTGGGAAAACCTCACATTTTTGCGTAGCGAAATTGACTACTTTTTTGGACCTGGGTCTCAGCTGGCGATTGCGATTGAGTTGAAAATTTGCACAATGAAAGAAAAAATATAAACGCAGACGTGAGTTTTTCCGTTTTCAAATTTTGGCTCGCAGCACTTTTTGTAGTCGCTCAAACACAACTGATTTTTGAAAAATCGATTTTTGGAAAATCAAAAATGAAAATGGAAAATAGAAGACCAAGCACCCCTAGATTTTTGAAAAATCTTTTTGTTGATACCAAAATCATCAAAATCGGCTGAAATTTCGCTGAATTAGGTCAAAAACAGTATTAGTGTGAATAGGAAATTTGACATGGTTATAAAATTTGACACATTCACATTAAAGTGCTGAACTGTATTGTAAATAGGTTTTTCGATGTATCTTTGATGTACAATTAAAGTGGTATTGCTACTTATTGCATGAGCTGAGCGCCAAACATTAGATTTGTTGCTGAGCGCTACCTTAAGGTGGCGCTCTGAATAACCGACTTTGGGCAATAAATTGTTTCACGTACCTTTTCGTTAATTAACTCAAGAAGAAAAATTGTTGCAAATTAAATTAGCTTTCATTTGATGTATATAACGTCAAATTTTGTTTAACTTGAAATTTTAATCTATTTTTCAATGGGAAAAAATCTTTAAAAAGATATACCAAAAAATTCTATATGGCTTTTGGTACTTTTTGAAACAGTTCTTTGTAGCTGAATGCTAGTTGCAACTTTTCAAAAGGTCGTTTGTGTAGGCAAACCTTTCTAAAAAATTTCCAAAATACGTTGACCAACATTGACAAAAATACACTATTTTTCAAACTAATTCACCATTGAGCTACGTCATTTCAAAAATTAATCAAATTTTTCAAAATTTCAGTTTTGATGCAGTCATAAAATTTGCTAAACTGTTCCGAGACTCATCAAACTTTGCAAAAATGCTGGCCTGGTGTTCATCTTGATTGCACATAAGCAAAAAAGTTCGTATCAGGAAGAAATAAAAAATTATAGCAATTTAATTTATTGGAAGTTACTCAGAGCGCCCCCTTAAGGGGGTAGTGTCGCGAAAGCAGTCGATTTTGCGAGTCCGTAAAACTTTTTTTGTAAAAATAAGGCATTGTTCTTTATGTATTCTAAAAATATGTGTTAAAACAAAGATTTTTGCCAAGTTTCAGCAAAAGTAATACAACATACAATTAGCAGTGAAGTCGCAAAGTCTGAAAAATGACGTTTTGAAAACATATTCACATTCGATAATTTCGGCACAATTATAAAACTTTTGTTTAAATTTTTTGCACAGACTAAAAGCACATACGCTCTAGTCAATGCACACAATATTTAGTGCAAGTGGTTGGGGAGTAATACCTGTTTGAATTGTGAAACTGTGCGTAAACTGTGAAGTACTCACAGCAATAATAATAAATTATGAATAAATTTAAATGCTTATTTTAAAATTGAAGGAAAACCGTACCTTCATATTGCATTTTTCTTATTTTTGGCACAAAAATGTGCGTCAAAACAATATACGTACTTCACAAGCTGGCCAGTCTGATATCTGGCTTAATTTTTTGAACTTTTATGTTCCTATTGTGTGTTGTCTGGCTTACAACTGTGATTGGTTCAAAATATTGGGGGTCGGCGAAACTGGCGAAGAAAGTAATGGCACAAACTCTGATTTTTACGGCACAAATTTACTCACATTTGTGCTTAATTTTTTCCGCGAAAATTGGAATTTGTGCCTTTACTGGGGGCATTTCTGTGGTGTTGACTTCACAACACGAGGTGCCATCTTCACAACTTTTTTTGTTATCTCTGAAACGCCAATTATAACTTGGGTTCTTTTGTTTTGTATAACCGAAACTTATCAGTGTAATTTGTGCCATAGTTTTAAAGAAGAAAAACAAAGTCTGGAAGCAAAAATTTGTGTTTAAAAGTTTTGCCTTTGTTCCTATTCTTCAGTCCGCTAAATTTTGTTCGCAGTTTATTTTTCGCGCGAGTACGACTTTTTCCTGTTACGGCACACCGCAACAGGTTCTTATTAGAGTAAAAAAGTAAGACCATTTTCATTTAAGTTAAAGTTAAAGTAAAAGCCATTGCTTCAATTTAAGTTAAAGTTACAATTAAAGTATGGCTCAGGCTTCAATTTAAGTTAAAGTTAAAGTAAGCCGAAAATCAATAATTTTTTTAAAATAACTTTAATTAAAGTTAAAGTAAGGTTATTTTAATTTAAGTTAAAGTTACAGTTAAAGTGAAACCTTTAACTTTTTTTGGAGTTGAAGTTAAAATTAAAGTAAGACCCCTAACTTTTTTAATTTCAGTTAAAGTTAAAGTTTAACTTTTTTCCTGCTGCGCCACAGCGCAGCAGGCTTCTTTAGAATGAGTCTGTCGGTTAATAACGTGTATTTTGGAAAGGTTTTGTGTGTGCGTTTGTGTACGTTTTGACCCATGTGATTGTGCGGATGTATGTGAACGTGAGTGTGTAAAGACCCTCAACTATTCATATGTATAAAGAGTACAAAATTGACTATTAGCTATAAATAGACCTTTAGATACTAATAAAATCGGTTCTAGGATAGCTCATTTCCCAGAATCTTAGCTACACAGGTCAGACGCCTAAAAAGTCTAGAAATTCAGAAAGTTAAATCCAGAGTCTAAATCAAACCTGAACCGAAGACTAAACAACACTTTTTAACGCAAGTTCTCAAAAATACAAGGGTTAAAGTTTGTTAGTATTTAAGGCCGAAAATATCCTAAATTTAAGTTAGTTCTGTGGAGCGGTTAGTCTTGCGGCGAAACGCTAATAAACTGTTTTAACGCTGAGTTGTTGATCGTTTTCATAAGCGAGCAAGTCATACGGTAGGCCTGTTATAAACTGGTGCCGAAAGCTGGTTGGTTTTGTTTGGGTTTACGCTTCTGGAAAGCCCTGAGACGTGCAAATTTGCTGTTGGCTGCTCGTGTATAGACTTGGTTTAACCATATTCTAGCACGGTGAGTATATACACATGATATTGTATTGGTAATTAAGTTAATTGAATTAGAACTTTATTGTTCCAAGTAAAGAACATATTACTGGTTTTTGTTTATTACAGTAGACAGTTCACTCTCATCGTGAGACTATAATAAGACTTCTATTTGTGAATGACAGTAGATTAATTTTGTAATGGACCCAGAAGAACCCCCAGAACTTAGTGATAGAGAAAAACGATATTTGAATCGAGCGGTTCAAAAACTCGACCAACAGGCACAGGAGACTCTAAAACGAATCAAAAATGATAGTGAAATTTTAGCCCAATTGACGGCGAAAATTTCGGAGGTAGAAAATGAGTCTCCTGTACTGTCAGGCGTCGAGGCTATGATTGGTGTGTTTGAGGGACAACCACAGGATAGTCTAAGCGATTTTATTGAAAAGTTCAACAGGGTAGCAAAAGGACTAGGATGGTCCGAGCAAAAGAAACTAGACCGCTTACCAATGCACCTGGCTGAATATGCACTCGATGAATATAATGGACTGACTGAAGAGCAAAAGACCAATTTTGACACCCTAGTTTCAGAATTAAAGAAACGTGTCACACCCCCTGAACATAAGAGATTCAGTAACATGCGACTTAGAAGTAGAACTAAACGAGTTGATGAGAGCATTACAGAATATGCAAGAGCCATAAAGAAATTAGCTAGATCAGCCTTTTCCGATATGGAAGTCATGACGCAAGACTATCTTGCAAAGGAAGCATTCATAAGCGGACTTCCCTTTTCTATCAAAAAGGTTTTAATGAGACAGGAACCACAAACCTTTGCTGACGCTCTGAAATTAGCACTCAAGGAGGATGCACATAAAGAATACCTAACTGCAATGACCAAAGACAAGGTTAAAGAGGTAGAGACTAGCAATACAGAAACTCAGAGTGACAAATTATGTAGCTTATTTGCTAATATGCTTAAGGATGTAGGCAAACAGCAGCAAGATGTCGTCAACGCAATCACTCAGAATATTGGCAATAGAGGTAAATCAAGTGACCCCAATGACTACAGACTGTCTAGGTTGGAGCGTAGAATAGATAAGTTGTTGGACTCTTACGGAAAGGACATAAATAGAACAGGAACTTACAGGAAACATTATCGCTGGTCTGTTTCAGGAAAGCCCATCTGCGATTATTGTCGCGAGGAGGGACACATCGCTGCGTCCTGCAGAAAACGGCAGCGTTCGCGGTCTAGATCACCAGACTGGAGATTTAGAAACGGATCGCCTAGACCGAGAAACCGATCACGATCTCCATCGTACTCACCTAGACGAAGTTCTGACGGTCAAAGAGTACGTTTTGCAGATTCTAGTAGAACATATAACACAAACAGAACATATGATTCAAATAGACTAAACAGGGCAGGTCAAAACCATGAGGTTTATCAAACGCAAGTGAGTGAGTTGCATGAAAATGTGGCTAGTATACAAGACCAATTACGAAATCTGACGACAGTGCTATTACCGATTTTATTAGTATCTAAAGGTCTATTTATAGCTAATAGTCAATTTTGTACTCTTTATACATATGAATAGTTGAGGGTCTTTACAATTACCGAATTTAGTTGAAGACTCAGTCTTGACGTTAGATGCCACATATCTGGAAGACTTGAAAAATGAATCTAAGGAGAATTGTCACACTGTCCTCGATAATACTTGCCAATATAATTGTTTTTCAGAAACCTTGCCAGTAGAAGCAGTCACTCAGTTAGAACTGAAGGTTGACGAGCCGGCAGTAGCCTCAGCAACAACTGAGCCGGAAGTAGACCGTAGTCTGGCGCATTCAACAGCCAAATTAGCGGCCTTGACAGTGGACGTCGATTCTAGAGACAACCTAGACCGAGGTAAAAAAATATTTTTAGACCATAAATTGCTACCTAGACAATTATGTAAAGGTCAATATAGTGAGCAATGGTATAAATTACATAGTGTATGGTGTATTCTAGTCTTCGTTTTAATAGCAATTTGTGTGACAGGTGCGACCGCAGACCAGTATTTTTTATGTGGTAGCTCACGTAATGGATTTGCTGTTTCTGTTTCGAAGCACATCCCCTGCGTTTCACCGGCATTAGATCAAGTCACTAGATTCAATATTGATCTCTACACGCCAAGAACAAATCCAATTAAGACAGAAAGTTTTCGCTGTTATATACATGAAAGAGAAATATGCACTAACATGGGTTTTTGGGGGTCAAAGGGTATAGTGAAAGACAGTCACAAAGTCCGTTCCCGTAAGTCAGTGTAGACAAATGGCAAGCAGCAAAATTTATGCAAATCAGCAATTACACAAAATATCCGAAAAAGTGTTCACAACCAATCATAGTCGAGAAGTAACTTACCGTTGGTGTTGTGTAGACCATTGTCAAAAAGTGCAGAATTTGGTTTTGGAAATAGGTGAAGTAGCAACCGTAGACGGAAAAACTTTGACCAGTGATTTAGGGCCAACGGGGGGTACCACAGCTGCTGACGGCAGCTGCGTCACCGCACTAAACACTATAATTTGGAACGCGACAAAGCTACGTGGGTTCTGTCCTTACCAATACCGAGGACAGTATGAAGCAAAACTTAGTGGGAAATTCGTAGTTGTCGACAAAATAGAAGGTGCATTTACGCTGAATCGCCATAGTGTGCCCACGTGTTTACCTAAACAAACAAGACTAACAGATCAGGGAACCGCACTAACCTTTTTTAAACCTGTAGTAGAAACAGCATTTGCAGAAATGAACGCTACACAGTCTGACAATAATGCCATTGAGAATTTAGACCCCGTTAATAGTAAATTAAATTTTTTACTGCAGCGAGTTTTACTACACGAAAAACAAAACTTTGTAGACGTTTGGGTATCACTCTGCCGCCTAGCAAGCCAACAGATTAATTTAATTAGACAAATGCTCCAAATAGACGCCACTTTAGGCGCAAGGGTTTTGCTAAACAGAACGGACATTCATGCTGAATATGTAGGGCAAGTATTGATGATATGGGAGTGTCGAAGAGTACAACCCGACAAAATTTTTTGGGATTACCAGATAGACGGCCAATGTTTTGAATATGTACCTGTGCTATTAGATAGAACTAAATATTTCATAGTGCCAGGAAGCCACGATTTAGTGACATCTGCAACGGAGGTACCGTGTCACCACCATCGACATGGCATTTTTAAAGGACCCACTGGATGGCAAACGGAATCTGGTGCTACCCATGTAACAGAAATAGCAACAGAGTTAGTATGGAAAAATAGACTTTCAAATCTGACTTTTAGTGCACCAGCTGTGTTCCACAACCATCTGGCCGGGTTAGAATCCAGCATATCGTCCCTGAGAACTTATACGTCACGAACAAGGATACTAGAACAACAGCTAAGAAACGTGATAAATTATACGGCGGAACTCTCCCTAGACCCTAAAATTGTTGCAGAAACTCTAGGCGGAATAGGCAGCGGCATAAGCAGTGTACTAGCCGGAGGAGGTGCAGTGGTAGAAAATACTTTAATCGGGTTAGGAATCGGAACAGAACATGTCTTAGACGGCATAGGAAAAGGGACTGGAAACTTGTTAGCTGGAATTTTAAAAGGTCCAGTTCAAGCCTTGCTAAACGTTGCAGTCATAGTCTTATTTCTATTAGTACTGGTATACATAGGTTATGTGTTGTGGAAACGCGGCTTGTGTAAACGGTGCGCGCGTCGAAAACGCATATCAACCAAGTTAGAGCAAAAATGCTCCAACAAATCAATAACAGTTATGGAGCTAGACCTTGAATCACAACCGTCTCACCTTCCCCAGGACTTCGACGGGAAGGAAGAGCAATCTAAAGATAAACAAAAATCGTTAGAAAAATTTTGGGGAAAGGAATTATGTTCCTATTTCACGACAAAACTGCAGAAAACCGGGCCTGTTTTAGTGGACTTAGAAGTAGATAATAGACCCCAGCGAGCGTTGTTTGACACTGGAGCGTCAATAACGCTCATATCTGCAGAATTAGCGAAGCAAATCGGAGAAATAAGAAAACCTATAGCCAAAGCCGTTTCGGTTACTGGGCATGGATTGTTGATCATAGGCGCAGTCTGCGCAAATTTTAAAATCGGTACTACGGAAGTTCGTCATATGGCCCATGTTGCCAAAAACTTACCGCATGCTGTCATTATAGGTACTGATTTAATGACCAAATTGGCGCCGGTGGTGATAAGTTTTGGCCACAAGAAACTTATAGTAAACAGTGCACCCGTCCCCATCGCCATGGCCCATGACAGAAAACCAAGACAGCATTATACTATGAAGCCAAAACGCTGGCCTATACTGACTACCGAACAAATAAGTATACCAGCCCGAAGTGAAATTATGAGTTACAGTGCCGCACCCAGCAGTTCTTTAGATCTTCCCCCAGAAACGTGTTTAATTTTTGAAAACGAAGAGACTAGTTGTGAGCAACTTAATATTTTTGCAGCTCAAGCTATATTGGACAACAGTAGACCCAATATCCCCCTCAGATTATTAAACACTAATAATTACACCGTCGAGGTACCCAAAGGTACAAAAATCGGGTCAATACAGGTTGTAAATGAGATTTTAAACACCCAACCTACAAAAACTGAGGCAGTTGCAGACAAAACGAAAAGCTGTCATACCGATAGCGTTCACATTGGTGAACAAGTTTCTCCTGTACGGAAAATGAGACTGAGAAACCTTTTACGGAAATACGCAAACGCATTTGCCAAAAATGATTTAGATTTAGGAAATTTCGATACTATTAGACATGAAATAGATACAGGTGATAATGCCCCAGTAAATCAGAAACCATACCCGTTGCCAGTAGCCCAACGTCAAGGAATGCAAGACCAGCTGACTCAAATGCTTAAAACTAACGTTATCATACCCAGTATAAGTCCGTGGGCTAGCCCAGCACTTTTAGTAAAGAAAAAAGATGGGTCTCTCCGATTCTGTTGTGATTTCAGAAAGTTGAACGCAGTCACCAAAAGAGACGTTTACCCCTTACCTAGATTGCAGGATGTCTTAGACGTGCTCGGCAGGGCAAAATATTTTTCTTCTTTTGACATGTGTAGCGGTTACTGGCAGATACCACTAGACCCTAAATCACGAGAAAAGTCCGCTTTCTCTACATTTTTTGGACACTATGAGTGGACTAAGTTACCCTTCGGGTTATCAAATGCACCCTCCACCTTCCAAAGGGTCATGGAATTTGTTCTTTCGGGGTTACAATGGAAATCAGCAGTGGTATATTTGGACGACATTTTAGTGTTCAGCGAAAACTTTGAGCAACATTTATCAGATATAGAAGCTGTATTACAACGCTTTACACGACATGATCTCAAAATGAAATCACGAAAGTGCAAACTATGCTTAGATTGTGTACCATTTTTAGGTCATGTAATTAGTGCTGACGGTATCAAACCAGACCCAGCAAAGGTTAAGGCCGTTGAACATTTCCCAAAACCACCCAATGTAAAAGCATTAAAAAGATTTTTAGGAATGTGCTCATTTTATAGACGCTTCATCCGAGACTTTTCAAAAATTGCTGCACCGTTAAATAGGCTGCTAACTAAAGATACACCTTTTACCTGGTCTCCAGAGTGCGAGGTAGCCTTTTCAATACTGAAATCAAAACTTGTCTCTAGTCCAATTTTAGCTTTCCCTGACTTCGAGAAAGACTTCATATTAGAAACCGATGCATCGGGAGTAGGTATTGGAGCAGTTTTGAGTCAAAAGCAATGTGATCAGAGAGTTAGACCAGTAGCATTTGCTAGTAGAACACTAAATAAACATGAGAGAAACTATCCAGCATCAGAACAGGAAGCATTAGCAGTGATTTGGGCTCTAGAGCACTTCAAATGCTACTTGTGGGGCGCTAGATTTAAAATAATAACTGATTGCAGACCCTTAAAGTGGCTATTGAAAACCACAAATTTATCAGGCAGATTAGCTCGTTGGTCATTTATGGTGCAACAGTACGCAAATCAAATGACTATTGAGTACAGACGAGGAAGCGCAAATAAAGTAGCTGATGCACTGTCACGGGCAGAAACTACTAATGTTGTCAGCGTGATTTTTGTCGCGCAAGAACAAAGAAGTGATCCTGACCTAGGCGCACTGATAAAAAATATAGAGACCAATTCCGAACAACTGGCAAAGAACCACGTACCCAGCCGTAGATTTGTCTTAGAAAGAAATAAGCTGTACTACGTTAAGCCAGCTAAGGGTAGAAACGTGAAACGTTTAGTTGTACCTGCGACACTGAAACGTAAAATTCTCAAAAACTATCACAACTCTTCACTGGCAGGGCATTTAGGATTTTCTAAGACGTATCAAAGGATCAAAAGTAAATTTTTTTGGAAAAATATGAAAGCAGAAGTAAAAAATTTTTGTTATAGCTGTGAGGAATGCAGCAGACGCAAAGACCCCCCACAGCACTATAGAGCTCCGCTAGTACCAATGCCTGCCAACTGTCCTTGGGAGAGGATAAGTATGGATATCGTGGGACCCTTACCTAAGACCTATTCCAACAATATTTACATACTAGTCTTCGTTGATGCCTTTACGAAGTGGATAGAACTGTTCCCCCTTTCAGATCGCAAGGCATCTACTGTAGCTAAAATTTTCGTTGACCAAATTGTTGCTCGCCATGGTGCTCCATCGACATTAATGAGTGACTGTGCTCAAGAATTTGTGTCAGAATTATTTAGAAATGTTTGCAAACTTATGGGTACACGTAAGATTACTAACACTCCATACTCCCCACACGTAAATGGCCTTGTAGAACGCCAAAATAAAACCCTTTTAGATATGTTAGCCATATTTTGTGCTAAAAACCAAAAAGATTGGGATACATATCTACCCCAGGTAGCCTTCGCGTATCGAGCAGCTCGAAATGAAACCACCCAAGAGTCGCCATTTTTCCTAATGTATGGTCGCGATCCAGTAGTACCTGTAGAAGTTGAGTTAGACAGTACTCCAAATTCCCGACGCACAGACGTAGATAGCTATCTCCAGGAACTAAGACAAAAACAGAATGTTGCATGGGAAGCTGCCAGACAGGCTACCGAAAAAGCTATAACTAGACACAAAATCATATATGATCGTAAATCTAGAATTCCTGACTATAAAATCGGTAATAAAGTTTATTTATATACACCTGTTGTATCAAAACCAGCAGGGAGCGATCCCGACCTTAAACTCAGCCGTAAATACTAACAAACTTTAACCCTTGTATTTTTGAGAACTTGCGTTAAAAAGTGTTGTTTAGTCTTCGGTTCAGGTTTGATTTAGACTCTGGATTTAACTTTCTGAATTTCTAGACTTTTTAGGCGTCTGACCTGTGTAGCTAAGATTCTGGGAAATGAGCTATCCTAGAACCGATTTTATTAGTATCTAAAGGTCTATTTATAGCTAATAGTCAATTTTGTACTCTTTATACATATGAATAGTTGAGGGTCTTTAC
>JASANF010017772.1:0-48576 GCA_030248245.1 Trissonchulus sp. WLG1_4
TATACTTAGTATTAAGAATGAAGTAATCTGATAGATAAGGGTTGCACGTGTCAGTGTACTATTTTAGCTGCATTTATCGCTTTTTTGCCGGAACCGTCGTTATTTGCTCGAAAGCTTGTAAAAGTTTTAAGAAAAAAGATATAATATTTTGTTGAGAGGTATATATTTTGACAGTGGACAATATGTTGTAGTATATACTGCCTAAAGTATGTCGTCATTGATGACTGAGCTTATTCGGACTGAATGTGGTGAATGGAGCCATACTCATATTCCTCCGCAAGCGAGGATTGGATTTAACGGCCAGTTTTTCACTGGGTAAACAAACTGGCCTAGCACTACTGACTTACGGACACGGACAAGTGTGACCTAGACAGTAGACGGAAAGGCTGCCATTTACAAAAGGTGTTTCACCATACATGTATGAGGCGGGACCCCCCACAAAATCGAGGAGCCGGGGGGAAGATCCCCAAACTTTAGAAAAAATGGCACTTTTTGCGAAAAGTGTACAAAATTTTGCAAATTTAGGCTATTTTTGGTCGACCAAGGGGGGGGGGGAGCGTCGCCAAAATTTTGCCGCAGAGGCCCAACCAAAATGTTGACCCCGTTGCCGTTACATGTATGTGTTTCACTGTCGACTCGGTCTATGAAGCGTTCTTTTCAATTGAAATAGAACTTCCCAATGAAACATTATATGTGCATTTCATACAATCGCGTGTTCCGCTGAAACTGGGTTTAAGTAAAACACCTTCGTTCGACCAATGGGTGTTGTCATGGATACCAAATTGTTTGGGACCCGACAGCATACATGTAACAGCACCAAAATTTTGGGTTCCGCCCCTTGGTGCGACCCCTCTCCCCTGTGTCAACTCATTTTTGACCCCCCCCCTTCCCAGAAATGACGCACGTTTTTACCTTTTTTGACCAAAAAACACTGATTTTGACATTTTTTGGCGAAAATTCAGATAAAAACGCTTAAATTTCACAAAGAGTTGTCGATTTTATTAAATTGTGGCCAAAATTTTACTCCCGCCGGGACCCCCCCTCTTTTACTCCTGACGGGACCCCCCCCTCCCTCCCCCGGGACCGCATTTTGGGGGAAGGTCTTCCCCCCCCCATCCTCCTCCAACTACATGTATGCCCGACAGAACCCGCTATTTTTTGGGTCGTTTTGTTTTTTATTTCAGCGATGCCAGCGTGGTGACGCCCAACACCCTCTCCCCCTTCACTCCGCGGCACGTGAGCACAGTGCACTCTGGCAGGGGGGCGCAGCGTAAGGCCCCCCTCAAACGGCGCGGTGATTGGCTGGACGCTCTCGACGCCATAGCCAATCAGATGGAGCAGTATGCTGCGTTGCTGGCGCAACTGAATACAGGTGCGCTCTAGGGGACCATTCCCGCATTTAAGGGTCTTATCCAAAGTTGAATTTAGCGGATTAGACTTAACTTTATTTCGTCAATAACGCACCGTCTGTTAAACGTAATTTATTGAAACTTGGCACCCACCGAGGTACTGTATGTGAGCCATGTGGAGGAAAATTTCAACCGGCTATTTTCATTTTGTGCTCCGCTATTAACAAAATTATATTTAATCTAATTTGTTACATCCAATTTTGGTTAAGGCCGTAAGTCCGACTCAAGCATTAATTTTAAAATTAGGCTTGAAATGCGTTTCATAAACCTCCAGATGAAACGGACTCGAGCTTTAGCGCGCTGTTTTTTTAATCAGATTATTCTTACATCACTGTGCACGCTGAGTTAAGTGTGCACAATCCTTTTTGTCCGGCGATAGTTTAGAAAATAGGTTCGGAATATAACTAATTAGCTGACTTTTTTCGACTCGCTTAATAGTCCGATATTATGTCTTTCCTATTATTCATGATGATCATTATAATATGACGTGTAGAGTCTGTATCTCAGTTAAAGGGGGAGGGATTGTCCTGAATTTTTTGAAATTTATCGGGGACTTGTCGTCCCGACGTTTGCGGACCTTGAACTGGCATGTTGTCTTTGTTTCAGGCCTCTACCGTTCGTCTCTGGCGGCTAGCTCCGTTCGATCGGAGGGGGTGGCTACCAGCAATGCGACAGTCCCCAGCAGCTTTGCCGAACTGTGCAGTCAGCTTAGCATTGCGTCCGGCCCAGCTTGCAGTGGCCTCAGCAATTTGCGTGCTCTTTGTCTGCATGTTCCCAACGTATGCTGCATATTATGATGACGTAACGGGCTGGCGCAACACTGCGCAGTCTAAGGGTCGATTCATACTTACAGCCGTATGTCCGTTCAGCGAAATTACGAAATGACGTCACGGTCACATGCCCTGGGCACTAGGCTGCTAGTGACGTCATTCTGCCGGCTGAACGGACATACGGCGGTCAGTATGAATCGAGCCTAAAAGCCTGGTTCATACTTTGTCCGTAAGAAATTGTCTGTAAGCCAATGTACCGAAATTATGAAATTATTGTAGGGAGTTGTGTCATGCTATTGTGCACAGTTGATTGCCTGTGCTAGTCTAGCTGACACAGAGACACACAAATGACAAGCGAATATCTTTACGGACAAGAAGTATGAACCAGGCTTAAACCGCTACGCTCCCTACAGATTACGGATTGGTGTTTAGTTTAAGGAAGTTGTCCAATCGCTTTAGCGACCCCTTCGGCTTATGTCGATATTGTATGGGAACCGTGGACTTTTTCAAAACTCACGCTTGCACAGGACAAAAAGTATTTAGTAGTATTTTTGCAACTGTATAAACGCCTTGTAGTCATTTATTAATTGAAGACTTATGTTTATGTTACACGTTTTAATTAAATTGGTAGGATTTTACGGCTTTTGTTTATGCATGCAAAATTGAGGACTTTTAAGCTGCAAAACTTTTTGAAAACGTTTGGTTTCAGCGTTTGACTTAATTTCAGATTCGACAGGAAATTCTGCAGAATCAGACGGAGGATTCTGGTGAGCCTGGCCCGACCGCCATTTCGATGGCGCTTGACCTCGCCTCAGCTCATTGCGATACCAGCAAACCTGCCACCAGTAGTTGTTGTCTGGAGGCCGACCCTAATGTCCAGGTACTGTACTACAGAGGGTGGATTTCACAAAGCTGGTTTTACTAAACCATTGGTTTTACGTACGTTTTGCATGATTTGCACATAATTTTATTACGAAATATCGCCTGATTCGTTGAGAATTTCGTAGATTTTCTTAAACCATTGGTGTATCTCAGTTGAAATTTCAAACCTGCAGCGCAGCAGGTCCACCCATTGGTTTCAGTTGGCATGTTAAGAAATCGTGCAAACAGAACGTATGTGCCGGTTTTCAGCCTTTTACGGAGGGTGATGGCGCGATCCTTTCCCCGTGAGGTACTTTTGTTTACAAGTATACGCCGTAGTTTACGTGGGTGTGGGGCCGGCGGCCACCAGAAAGTAGAGACTTAACGCTTTTTTGTCGACTTGATTCATAACAGTTCTACAAATTGTCTGTTACTGTACTATACAATTCTTCGTGACTACTCTGTCGAATTTTCGATAGCGTTTTATTATTGGAAAGTAGGTACAAAATGTGGGTTCTGGCTCCGCCCGCAACAGCAGCTAATGTGTGATCACTAAGAGTTCTTTTACACTAATTCTGCTGGCCTAATTTTTGCTTTGCCTTTACACTAATAATCTGGGCGGGGGTCCCCAGACTCACCCGTTTTCAATTGTGGTCTTATGTGGGTTTGAGTACATTGCGCATGTGATAACTGTTTATTATTTAAAAATTCACATGATCATTATGAAGGCATAAACTACTAACTGCAGGGTTTAGTTTGTAAGTGTAAAACTTCTTGAAAAGACTTACGAAAAAATTGGGGGAAATTTTTGATTTTTATGCCAAATTAGGTCAATTCGAAACGCATCAGAAAAATTTTCCGGCCGGACCATAAAAACCAAAGGGGGGACCCTTGTGTAAAATTTCAGTCGGATAAAATTTCGGGGGGGGGGGGGCGGCGGCCGCCTCCCCCGCCCCCTGGGGCCGCCCCTGTGTTAAAATGTAACCATTTTCATCAAAACTAATTAATTAAATAAATAACGGAAGGTGTTTTGGAGGAGCTGAAGAGCTGGTTTAGCAAATTAATTAGAAAACAGCAATAAAACAAGTTATAAATTGGTTACAGTGGTTTGTAACGTTGTAACAAGTGGTTACCGGTCTCACATTGCCGGCTGCAGGCCGTACTAGAGCCTACATTTTATTCCTATTTGGGAGACTTGAATCTAGATTAAAGTAGGTCTATCCGCTATTTCGTTACTTCAAAAATTCTTTCTCGACATTTTGAATAATGTATCTTTAGTCTATTATAATGTATCATGGACATGTAGATGAATATTTTATTTCAAGTCTGTCATATCAGTTTTTGTTTTTTTGTTACAGATTTAATATGCTTGCACTTTAATGGTGAACAACATATTTTGTTTTAGCAATCCGCCTCTCCCGATATATCTGATCGAACCCGTGATCCTAATCTATGGATTAATCGTCTGGTTGATTTAATCCATTGGCCCTCTTCACTTAGCATTGAGAGAACTACCTCACTTGCCGTTGTGCGTTTTTTTTGTAGATGCCTTTACTTTGATTCACGATAATGAAGTGCTACGTTCAGCAGTGGTGGCGAACGACAATTCAAGTACAACTGAGAGTTACCGCTCTAATATAGACGTGACGTGACTAATTTGAATGTGCTAGCTTTCTTAGAATTGTACGTCATGTAATATTGTAATGGGATGTAATGAATCCAAAATTTTGGGGTCCTGAAATTCAAACAGTCAATGTTCAAACTTTGAGGCCCCTCCGCACCTGACGTTGTATAAAGCCGGGTTTACACGAAGCAATTTTCACGCAATTTCCACGCAATTTTTTTCACGCAATTTTCAAGCAACTTCAGTTGCGTGAAAATTGCTTCGTGTAAACAAGCAAAATTTGAAGCAATTTTCAAGCAATTTTGACGCAACTAAAATTTAGCAGTCGATCTCTGTGCGACTGCCACAAGCAATTTTCACGCAATTACCAATTAAATTTCGGCTGGCAGTCACGTGGATAGCTGAGCGCACAGTTCGGTAGAACAACAAATATATACATACATTCCAATGCGCCTGTTGTTTTTTACTAACGCACACGCATCTACAAGGCCGTAGCCAGGGGGGACTTTTGGTTTTTATGGTCCGGGGCTGAAAAATTATTTGATACGCGTCCAACTAACCAACTTCGACCTAAAAATTAAAAATTTTATAGTTTTTTTTAAAAATAAGCAAAATCTGAGCCTTCACGTTTGAGCGGGCGTTCAAAATACTGTATTTTGATTGGTAGTTGCGTGAAAATTGCACGCAACTAGTTGCTTGAAAATTGCGTGCTCATTGCGTGAAAATTGCTTCGTGTAACAGTGTATTTTCACGCAATTTGCAAGTTGCTTAAAAATTGCGTGAAAGCCTAGTTGCGTGAAAATTGCTTCGTGTAAACCCGGCTTAAGTGCTAAAAAGTTTAGTTGTACTAGTTTTTTGTTTAGAAAAATTGTGTTGAGTCTCACAGGGCAGTCATTTGTGGCGCCATCAGTGTTTTGATTTCCCTGAGCCAGCTTGCTTCGACGACGGACTCGAAACGGTACTGTTTTCTTTGGTGTTTGGTGGGCTTTTTTGGCGATGTTCACTGGGCGATTACAAGTTCCAGACCTTAACAACGTTTTCGAGCCTTGTTTTACTTGTCCGTAAAAGCGAGAAAACTCTTGATGGCTGATCAGTAATTTTATCCACCAACATTAGCTGTTAATAAGAGATATTTATTTTTCTAAAACTTTTTTCTGATTAAACTTGTTATTTATAGACAAACGGACAAGTATGAACTATGCGTTAGCAGTTTGCTCAAACGCTATTTTTTAAACGTGTTATTTATGCTTTCTAGTGGATATACTTACTAAGGGCCTTTTGATAAGTTTAATTAATTGAATTAATTAACACTGTATTAGCTTTAATGTGCGTGCTTGTTATGCCGCAAAACTGCAGTGTCAAATTTAAGGATTATTTTTGCTAATCTGATTCGGGCTAATGCAATTAGTTAGTCTAGTGAATCTGGATTATTGTTAATCTAATTAATCTAGTCCAGTTAATCTCTCCCAATTGCAGACTTGTGACTGCCATCCTGCCCTGTCTTCGTAGACTGCTGTCGCAGCCTGCTGCCATTGGTCCGTTGCTAGGTCACGTGATTGCCCTGATGGCTGATTTGGCCTCAGTTTGCTGTGATAATGCCCAAGGCTCTGTGTTGTGCACTTCGGGTACGGGAGTTGCCTTTTTGAGACAGAGTTGGTTATAGTTACTTTTATATTTAATCTGAATGTTATTTGATTTTAATAATCTTAATACATACTGTCGTTTGAAAAAGTCTTAGGACTTTTTCAAACCACAGTATGTACATTGTACAACCAAGACTACATATGGCGTCTCACTCTTCTTCTATAAGACTGACACGCCATTATGTACTCTTGGTACAACATAAACATAAGTTTTGGCGTATACAGTAGTTTGTGAAACTTAATGCATAAAATTGGAGTTATTTGAGATGAAATTTGTCGCTAAAGACGTGTGAAACAAATCGGATAGTTTTTATCTAATTCGATCTGAAATATTAATATTAATTATAATTAGATATTAATCATTTTTTAAAATATAATAAATATAAATAAAAAATTGATTACAGTGGTTGTATGAAAAAACTGACCTGTTCCGCCTATAACTTCATGTTGAATGGCATTTTTAGGAGCCTCTAGTTAAAAGTTCACAGCAGGTTCGGTTCTAGGTTTTTACGGTATCAGTGAGCCTTCATAAACTGAAGAAACTGTGTGTGAAACTTGTCTGAAAAACTGAGAAATGGCAGAGCCTTAAATTTTTAATTCAAGCAAGAGTTTATGTGCCCCTCTTCCTTTGAGACTGGATTTATTTCATATTACAACCGAATTTTCTTATAGTGTCAAATTAATCACGAAATAATAAATTATGCTTGTATTCGGTTTTTTTAATCTATTAAAATGTGGATTGTTTTTCTGGTTTCTGATTTTTGCCGACTGACCGATCATAACACTGCGAGTGTGAATAATCTCTTATTAAACTGTTTGGTGACCTTGAAAAAATATTTGACTGTTTTGGTTTTTTCAGAAAACTGCTTTATTTCTCATCTTGCCGAACCGGTGCTATCGAATTCCACCGATCCTGCTCAAGAATTAGATGTAAGACTTATTTTTTTATACCAAACCAGGATCTACAGTCATTAGTCATTGGAGATTAATGAAGGGTCTAATCTCCGGGGGGGGGGGGGGGGGGTTGTCCCGGCTTCTCCAATCTGGTAGAGGGGCTTGTCCCCCGTAGACCTTTCCTATGTACATCTGTGAATGTAGTTGTATTGCATTGTACTATCAAGTTCAAGAGTACATAATAGTGTCTCACTCTTTTTAGAAGAAGAGTGAGACACTCTCCTTTCTGCCTGTGTTATAGCGCAGGCAGATGCGCTGGTCGTTTTGAAGCCACATGTTGCCGTTTTATGCGACGTGTGGCTAGCCAACCAGAAGCGAGCTAGGCTTGTGATTGGCTAGACGCCTGTGCACGTGCTCCAATCAGCACACTGCACAGGGTCTCGGTCTGGGGGGGCTTGTCCTGGATTTTTCGAAATTTTAGTGGGGGCTTGTCCCGATGTTTCGGTGGCTTGAGCGGACAACAACGCAAAAAATTCAAATTTATGCCAAAAAAGGCAAATTTTCAACAAAATTTGGCTATTAGCAATTTTTTCGCTTTTTGCTCAATTTTGAAGCATTTTACGGCTATCTGGGGCAATTTTTGAGTGTTCAGACACCTTTCTTTCAACATCAAGGAGGGGGGCTTGTCCCGGTGGGTCAAATCTGAAGGGGGGCTTGTCTCAAAATCTGAAATCTGGGGGGGGGGCTTGCCCCCCCCCCCAGACCCCCCATGTACATCTGTGTTTCCAGGCAATAGCACGTGAGGCCGCCTGCGTTCTAATTGGAGCACGTGCACAGGCGTCTAGCCAGTTAGAAGCATAGCTCGCTTCTGGTTGGCTAGCCACATGTTGCATAAAACGGCAACATGTGGCTTCAAAACGACCAGCGCATCTGCCTGCGCCATAACACAGGCAGAAAGGAGAGTGTCTCACTCTTCTTCTATAAAGAGTGAGACAGTATTATGTACTCTTGGTTTTGGTACTATAAAACAGTCTATGTGAATGTTCTGTTTGGTTAGCAAGCAAAGTATCATTATTGGCTTGAAGAGTAAAAATTGAAAATCTGACGTCTGGCCTGAGTTGCGGAAATTTTTATGTTTGCCTTGATTAAAAAAATCATTTAAAAAACAATGGCACTTTCCAACATACATGTAACGGGGTCAAAATTTTGGCGGGGGCCTCTCCAAATTTGGGGACCTTCCCCCCCCCCCCCCCCAGATCGCCAAAAATACCATAAATTTTGCGAACTTTTGTAAAATTTTCTCAAAAAAGTGCATTATTTTGTACTAAATTTTGCCCTAATTTTGGGGACCCTCCCCCCCCCCCCGGCCCTTCGATTTTTTTTGGGGGGGGGTCCCCCCACCCACCCCCCCCCCTCATACATATATGCTTTCCAACACTTTAAGATGGTAGGAAAGATAAGTGACATCCTCTATAGATTTTCCGACTGAGCCTTGGTTAGTTGGTTGGCGTTCAAAGTGTAATTTTTTACACCACTTGTATAAAATTCACTTATACGTCTACATAAATGCTTGTAGACAAACCTTGCGACACTCACACTTGTGGAAATACGGTCTACATTACGTTGTAAAAGTTTTGGCACTGCCCTTCGGCCACGCTAGAGTTAGTTGTCTTAAGGTGGTAGTTACGTTTTCGACAGTTTTTATAACGTGTTATAACTTTTGATTGACTCAATAAATTTAATAGCTGTCTTTTTCACGTTAAAGAACTTGACTGAAACTACACTTATGTGCATTATCTAGCTTAAATCTGTAACAAGCTAGTCAGCAGACACTGTCAAAGTAGTCAAATTTCGTGAATTTTTGCATTTTTCTTGTTTTGCTTGTAAAATTGACAGTGTAACTCCAACTAATTTCATTCTTTACACCAACATAGCCAATGACAGGGTAAATTTTAATGCTTAGTTTGGTGCATTTATATAATGCAGGAAAGAAGTTACGGACCTTTAATTTTGAATTTTTTCGGATTTTGAAAAATATACGAATTTTTGAATCTAATTTTTTCACAATATAGGCTAAATTAATACAAATAAAAAAATTGACACATCAGAAATTGTCTAAAAAACATGTAAAATAACGCATGAAAATATTGCAACATCGAGACTTGAGATTTAGTCCACGGAAGTACATTTTTACAGATTTCTGTAAATGAAATTGATGTAACGCAAAATTTAAGTAAACAAAATTTTTGAAATTTTACTATAAAGTAGACACATATGTGTGCCAATTTATCCCAAATTTTGAACAAAATCCTTCTAGTAGTTGTAAAGTTTCGCGGACTTTTGAGTAATGTACTTTAGTTCAAAAAGAAATGTTACATAAATGTGACGTAATCTCAAAAAGTGAAACGCGGAAGGATAAGTTTTGGCATCTAAATTGAAGGTTTTTGACATGCTCGTGTGTCATTTTTTTTCTTTTTTTCAATAAACGACCGTTTTGACTAGCTACTACTTTGGCTTAGCTAAACATAAAATTTACGAAAAATTGTCGTAACTGGCTGAAAAATATTTTCTGTGAAAATTAAAAATGATTGTTTCAAGCTATTTTAGCAAGCATTTATCTCATAATAAATTATAGTTTCCTAAATTAATATGCGTACTATAAATTATTAATTGAAAATTAATCGTAAGTTGTCAAGTGTTACTCCTGCAAAACTGTCGAAAACGTTACTACCACCTTAAGCGAGCCCTATAAAAATTGTTTTATCAATGTGAAGCTGAAGTAGTTTTTTAGATTGTCCGGTTGGTCTGTGGTTTGCCACCAGACGCGAAAACCAACTCGAACTGTCGCTGCAATCGTCAGGTAAGATCAATGACGAAGGGTCGATACTCCATTGATACTTTACAATCGCAGTTTGCTCATTCAGCCGGCAAAATTGCGCAAAATTCACGCCACAACCTGATTATGATACATTACAACAGTCTGACAAGAAAAAGCTGCACCACTTGCTTATTTTAGTGGCGTGACTTGCTGTACTCTTGATAGTCAACATCTATTTCTTTTCGTAGCGAAACACATTAAGTCGTGTTCTCAACTGATGCAATAATTTTTTGTCAAGACTTTAGTGGCGTGATTGCGTGACTTTTTCATAATTTCGCGGGTTAAAGAAAAAAGCGGCTATAATGGTTGAATTCGGCGACATTGTTTTCTGTCATCGTATCCGGTATTGAAATTTACTGAAAGTGGACCAATTTGCTGCGGCATCTGAAAATTCCACGAAAAAAGGTATTATATTAAGTATATATCGCCGCATATCAAGACTTTAGACAGTGTTGATTTGTAACCTCATCCCTTAGTTCTTTATTTTTTTATTTTTTCAGATATTAGAACTGCTTTTACGAGTATGTGCCAATTCTCTACGCGATTTGAGATCAATGAATATCGATCGGCAGAAATCATCTCAGTCTATAATCAGCTCTGCCATTGTGAACACTCGCCTGCTGAGCTTGCAAGCCCTGTTGGGACCCGATTCCCCCCTGCACCCCACCTTGGCTCCAATTGCCAAGTGTAGAATGGAGAAATTGCTCTGGGATTATTGGACCCTGTTGAGGGCCGTGCAGGCGGGTAAGGAGACTCGATTCATACTTCAAGCCGCATGTCCGTTCAGCCTGCAGAATGACGTCCAGCCAGCGGCTGTGACGTCATTATTTTGTCATTTTGTTGGCTTAACGGACATACGGCTGTAAGTATGAATCAACCGTTGCAGCCGTTTATATATATATATATATATATATATATATATATATATATATATATATATATATATATATATATATATATATATATATATATATATATATATATATATATATATATATATATATATATATATAGTCTGTTTAGTTTGGCAAAATAAAGGATGGACACCCAAAGTGCGCCTAAAAATCGGTGAACCCTGAAACAAAATAGGTAGCCAGATTTTCGCGACTATTGGCTGTGTACTCTTAACGGCAACGCTGGAAAACGGTTCTTTTTGTAATGAAATCACGCGTATGGCATTGTTTCGGTACTAGCAATATTTTCGGTCCGACTTGAGTAATTAGTGATTGTACTGTAAGGCATAGTGGGATTCGTGTTTCTTGATTTTTTTCCAATTGACCGGACGGACCGAAAATGTAAAATTTCGGGGATCTTAAAGCCGGTGATCGTAAAAAGGACAAAGTAATTGCGGTGACAATTGTGACAGATGTGACAGTTGTGACAGTTGTGACAGTTATGACAGAAGTTACTGCTGTAACAGATGTGACAGTTGTGACAGTTGCTACGGAAGTGACTGGCGTGATATTTTGGTAATGAAAATGAGTTGCATGCCAACGTGTGAACATGGTTGCATGCCGAAGCCTAAAAAAGGTGCATGCCGAAGCCTGAACTTTGTTGCATGCCGAAGCCTGAAACAGGTGCATGCCGAAGCCTGAAAAGAGTTGCATGCCGAGGCCTAAGCTGGCAATAATTTTTATGATGTCCTAAGCCTAAGCCCAAGCCTACCCCTAAGGTCAGGGGCGGGTGGGGGAAAGGGAAGGGAATTGTAATCTATGTTCTTTATGTTAAATTCTACTTGCTTCAAAAACGAAAATGTCACAACTCACAATTTTTGAAACTGCCATATCTGTCAGAACTGTCACACTTAGGCCTATTACAACTGTCATATCTATTGCAACTGTCACATCTGTCACAACTGTCACATCTGTCACAACTGTCACAGCTGTCACATCTGTCACCACAACTGTCACAACTTTTGGCCTTTTACCTACTATCCCGATCACCCACTTTAGTGTAGTAATTTTTGTGATCACCCACTTAAAGAATTACGAAATTTCATTAGATAGTTCAAGTAAAGCGGGGATCGTATATACGTCAATTACTCTACAGTTGCTCAGTTTATATGACGGTCTTATGAAGACTACCCTAAGACTGCATTCCACGGTTGCTATTTCGTTAGTTAGCACATGCGTGCTTTCATGCAAAATTTGTAGTTAATAAACAATAAACCATGATTTTTTTTATAATGTATTTTTAGATGAAATATTTAGCGAACAGTCGTCCGATTCCGGTGTATTGCGATCTAGTCTTCGTGAAGCTAGTGAGTTTGACTAATTTCGTTTAGAAAATTGCTTAGTTTTTAAATTACGCAATAATGTTTTAAGTTTAAAATGTAGGAGTAGTTTGAATTTGAGTTGTGAGTATTAAGTTTTGTAATCCTCAATTCGACGCATAAATTAGTAAACAAACATAAAATGGAGTGTTGTGGCTCTTATATTGTGGCTACTGGCTATAAGTATTAAAATTTTGGATTCTGAATTGAAGAAAATTCTAATAATTGTATATAATTAATATTTGAACTGCACCAATAAGATTTAGTTGAGGATTAGCTTAAATCAGATTTGATTATGCGTAAGTTCAACTACTATTACTCAGCTCAATTCAAACTGAAATATTTGAAAATTAAATTTAAAATTTTAAATAAACTCAAAATTAATTGTATCTGCGATTAGGCGGAGATCGACTAAATCGATTTATCTGGGCCCCGTTTCAATAAACTCACAGGCCCACAATAATTGTGAGATTTGTTAGTGCTAAGTCGGGTGGTAATGAATACAATATATATCTACAATTTCATTATAAATCATCTGATTTTGCGGCCGAATTTGTCACAATTATAATTGCAGGTCTGCGAGTTGCTTGAAACAGGCCCCTGAAGTTAATCTCAAGCTCAAACTTCAGCTAAACGTATTTGGTACAGTACCGTCATAAGTTTGACATTTTTTTCGTGTGTGCAAAAACGTTGATGTCAAAATGTCAAACAATTTTTTTGCGTAATATTGTTGAAACAATGTGATAGAATGTCAAAATTGCATTTCAGGATCTTCACTGGATTTTCTATGGAAGCGAGTTGTGGGTGAAAAAATACTGGCAACGTTATCTCAACAAACTGATTCATGAAAGTGCTCTGTTAATATGTGCTGTACTATTTGTATTATATAGTTTTATTAGTTACTGTAATAATATTAGGATAGTATTTTTGCGTACCTGCCAATTTACTTCCATCTACCTACCTCAATACTATTTCAGAGTACTTGCAATTTCCTCTCTAGTGACGTTTAGTGTAGTGTAAATACGGCTGGTTTGCGACACATGCAGGCAGACCAAACCAACAGACACATTTAATGACATAGCTGACTATTTCAGTACTCATAACACCATAGAAGAGTAAATTTATTTCAAGAATTACATATCTGATTAACAACAAATTAAACATTTAAAGCAGAATTAGCTTCCTTACGCCTTAAGCCTAGTTGTTCATAGTTGTCCGGAAGTGTCCGTGTCCGGAAGGTTGTTCGTAACATGTGCCCGTGTCCGTAAGCAGTATTAATTCATACTTCTACGGACACTCTACGGACAGTGCGTATGCATATAAAATAACGCCTACAGTGTACCAAGTGTATTAGAATGCAAGCTTCAAAAAATCTATAAAAACGTTCTAAGCACACTATTTTAGAATGAAGCTGCTGAGCTGAAATTACTACAAAATTAAAAATTTTTTTACTATGCGCGGAGGAATTTTATATACTCGCACCTGCACGTGACTATAAAGGCGTGTGTCTTGTCTGATTGGCTAATTCCTTACGGACACGGACAAAAGTTGAATTGAATTCGACTTCCGGACATCCGGACAGCCTTTACAGACACTCACGGACAAGTTCTTACGGACATCCGGACAACTGTGAATCAAACTGCTCTTACGGACACGGACACGGAGTCGGACACGGACAACCCTTACGGACAACTATGAACCGGGCTTTACGGTGACTGAAAAACAGTTCGGGTACCAAACGAAGTCATTTTTCCCGCGATGTCTCTCATGTTAGGATAATTAAAAATATTAGAAAAAAACTAAAGTCTCAAAAAGCTCAAATCTAAAGACACTCTGCCCCCCCCACCCGCACACCCAAATGTATGTAGAACAATACGTTACTAATCTTTGTTGCCAAGAAGGACCGTCTACATCAGTTGAGTACAGACTAACAAAGATCACGGAAAGGTCACTAGGGAGGAATATGCTAGTACTCTCCCATATTTTTGAGGGAGGTAAATGGAAGTAATTTGGCAGGTACAAATAATAATTTTGCAGAATATTATGGTGTAAATCTGCTGGCTAAGTATTCATCAGCATTAAGTACCCAGGTCAAAAATCAAAGTTCTCCAATTTTGCTTATTTTCACATATGTTACTCCTCAGATAAGAACAATTAAGCTTGAAGGTGCACTTTTGGTTCAGTGGGTTTGTTAGTGTATTTACATAGGCAAAAGTACTAGAGATCGGCCGCTGAGCCAAGTGTCGGCCCCGGGCCGGCCCGGGGCCGCAGCCATTTTCACCGGGCCGGCCCCGGGCCGGCCCGGGCCCGGCATCGGCCCGCGGCCCGCCACCGGCCCGGTCGGCCCGGTCAGCCCCAGCCGGCCCGCTGTTTGCCGGGAATCGGCCCGGGACCGGCCCGGTGGGCCCTGGTTGGCTTGATCTGTTATAAAGACTGCTAAAGTCCAAGAACGACTGTAATACACTTTAATTTAATAATTACACACAATAATTTACATACAACTGTAACTTTTAGCATTACAAACACAAAGCTGCCTCTTAAAATAGCAGTGTTATTCCCCAGCTGTTGCTTTGATAAGATAGCGCGAGCTCTCTGACCTTACACCCTAGCTGTAGAATGAATCAATGAATAGCAGACGCCGAACTTAGCTAAAAAACTGAAACTTGTAATAAGTTTCGTTGTAGGTGGGGTGCACCCCACCAAATAAATCAATAAGCTTAAGTCTCAGCTTGGGCGTTTACAAAAAGCTTCAACTGCTTTGTTGCAGCGCACTTGAGTTAGTTTATAAATTTAAGCCTAAGATACATAAGTATAGTCCACCCGCCGTTGCTTTTAGTTCACGCCGTTGCTTTTAAATACATTCATATTAAACTGAAGGCAAAGCTCGCTAGTTGCCGTGAAGACCAGTTGCTCTACGGGGGTTTGTTTGGGACGTCCATTCTGTATGTATAACTTCATTTGATTGGTTAGAGGCTGAAGCTCCACCCCGCGGCCCGGTCGGCCCGGTCGGCCCGGTCGGCCCGGGGCCGGCCCGCTGCCACGCGGCCCCGGGCCGGTGGCGGGCCGCGGGCCGCAGTGCAGCCGGGCCGGGGCCGGGCCGTCTGACTGAGCGTCGGCCCGGGGCCGGCCCGGGGCCGGCCCGACCCGGTCGGCCCGCGGCCCGCCACCGGCCCCGGCCAATCTCTAAAAAGTACGCAAAAAAGTCTAAAAGTAGCCCTTAGTTGGACAGTTCTAACACAAACCACATCAAGCCGATCAGGCTGAAACTTGGCATAGTAGCAGCTCACATGTATGCGCAAAATCGTATGATCCGGATTTTCGATATGTATTTTCAATTCTAAAATCGAAGGCGAAATGTGAAAAAATGGCCGTTTTTCTGGACCGCCAAATTTGAGTGATTTTACATTTGGCGTTACTGCTCAGGCCATGGGCAAAAATTTAAAAGAATGGATCATAGAGGTTGGGATAATATGACATTAGGCTATCGAGTCGTGTAAAAATCAGCTTCGTCAGTCTTAACAAAAATTTCGAGTAAAGGAACGCTTTGTGAGCACAAAAAACTTTTTGCGCCTATGATTTACACTTAAAATTAAATATTTGGGAGCCCGTAGTAAAAAATTGGCAATAGCATTGGTTCCAGTTTGTTACATCTGCGATGCGCCTTCCTTGGGGCTACATTGTGTGCAAATTTGAAGCGAATCGGAGAACCTAAAATTTTCACTTATACAGGTAGCCCGTCCCCTTAAGAGCAGATTAAAACTAAAGTCTGACCAGAAATTGCTTAACTGTGAAACTAAACGTGTGGCATGATTTTTCTAACTACTCGTTGTACGATTGCTGCCTCCATTTCGTTGTTTTTTTTCATAATGAAATCGTGTATTCATTTTTGTCTCAGGTCCAGCATTTTTTTGGTCAGACTTCAGACGATTCTGTTTAGTTTTAACACTCAAGTCTGACTAGAAAATGTTGGACCCTGAAAGTTGAGACGAAAAGAAAAACACGCGGTTTCATTACGAAAAGAGCCAATTGCAAACATCAAGAGTACAGCGTGTGAGTAGTCACAAAAATCACGCCACCTGTTCTGTTTCAGAGTTCAGCAATTTCCATTCAAACTTAACAGTGAACTTATGCATGCGACTAATATGAAATTATTCTTGGTTCCATTTAGTTTTACTGAGAAATATTTGAAATAGCAATTGATGTCTTGTTTATTAATAAATATTCAATTATCTTTTATTAATTAAATCTACATCTTTTAAAATTAACTATTCATTTTAGTTTGACTGGATAATTACTAAGCTTGATTTTGTTTTAGTACGCTAATTGGCAAAAATTTAATTTTAAAAATTGTGAACTTTTTTTGCACTGAATTAGATGTCTCTTAATTCTTGTTTAAGCCTGTTCATGCTCAATATTAGTGCATTTTCTTTGTTTTTTGTTATTTTCTTCCATTTTAGTATCGTTAATGAAGTTTCCGTGAATAAATGAAAGTAATAATGTAGTTGTTGACTGGTATCTTTTACAGTAGGTAATTTTAGAGCAGTATTTTCATAGTCTAGATATTTTATATAAGGTTGCTAAGTTGATTCTTTTCCGTTATCCCCCCGCCATCCCAGTCCGTAATTTGGAATTTACTGAGCCGATTTCAATACATTTTGAATCAGTCGACTCCTTTTGAACTCAAAATCAAAATCAAAATTGCACAATATAATAGGGAAATGTTATTTTTGTAATTATTACAATAATATATTTACTCAAGCTGTAACAAAATATTTATAATGATTGACATTTCACAGCCAAAATATATATGAGCAAAGAAAATCATGTATTTATAATGATTGACATTTCACAGCCAAAATATACATATATACCACCACCAACCACCACAACCAAAAGTATGAGTCAGGGTCAAGTCTAGTTCAGAAACCATTGTAATTTACTGAAACCTCTGTAAATTTTACATAATAGTTGACAAACTTTTTGTCGCTGCACTCTGCGACCCTTGTCAAACATAAACAATCTTCCAACTTTATTATAGCAAGTTACGCTAAGCTGAATCTAGGAAGTTTTTTCGTGCTAGATGCTGTGAAAACTTCACTGCAATCGCTTAGGAACGGGACAAGGTCAAGGACGAGTATAACCTTCTGTCAGGTCACACCAACTTGAGCCTTGGAAGTGTTTTGGTGCTAGCGGCTGTCCCCGGTCTCACACTGGACCGTCGGGGAGGCCTTGGATCCTGATTGGCCAATTCCTGCTCAGAGCTGACCGATATCCAATCACAGGCCGGGATTACTTGAATGAAATCATCGATCAACGTATTCACCTGGCCAGGCTGTTCCAGCATAACCACGTGACTCGCATCGTCAACCACCTCCAAACGCGATTGGCTGATGGCCTGAAAATAGCAGACTATTCTGATCGATCGATTCATACTTACAGCTGTATGTCCCTTTCAGCCAGTGTGTCGTACCTACTGTTGTGATTGTATATTTTGTCGGCTGAACGGCTATAAGTGAAGTGGTCAACTGATACTGTTCCTGAAGTTAGATAGGAAACGTTAACTTATTGAAAAGTATCACGAAAATTTTGATTGAACCGTTGTTACCAAAACTAGTTCTTAAACTTAATTGGTTGAAAATGCGTTGCTTCCTTTTTTGTTGGAAACTAGATAATTATGCAGGTACATACCTAAGTAAATATACATGGGTATCTTGAAGTGGGTGATCATAGAAGAAAAAGAAGATGTCTAAGCCCTAAGCCTCAAAAGCCTAAGCCTGAGGCCAAATCAAAGGGCAAATAAGCAAACCTGAAAAAGTGCAACCGTCACAACTCTCATACAACCGCTACAAAGAATCGTCCGATCACCCACTTTAAGCATTCCAAAAAATCTATGTAGTATATAGTATATACGGAATTCTTTTTCTTAAAGTGGGTGATCGGACGATCTTTTGTAGCGGTTGTATGAGAGTTGTAATGGTTGCCCATATTCAGTTTTGCTTTATTTGCCCCTAGATTAGGCCTCAGGCTTAGGCATCTTTACTTCTCTAATCACCCACTGCAAGATACCCGATTTTTTATACCCGTTGCATATCCATCATTTCCTGCAGGGAGACCAGTTGGTCTTGACTGCCATAAATGAGCAGGGTGGGAACGTCGAGGGCTGAGTGGTATTGGTAATCCCCATCTGGCCACACTTGTCCCACCATGGTGTATTTCAGACACCGAGTCCCACAACCAAACGCCGCACGGAACTCGCGACGATTTGGTCGGATGGAAAAGGCACGTCTGAAAGGAAAAGTATCGAAAAAATCCGCTGGAAAATCCACATTGTGTGAATCAAGCTGTAACAGACTTTAAATTGAATACCTGGGGAGCAAGGCGGTTCCTACAAGAAGCATATATGTATACTTGGCCGAATAGCACAAGCATATATGCGGGTCTCCCTGTTAAATTGGGGGTCCTCAATTCTTTATAACCTATACTCGTTTTCTTGTGCTTCATGCACTTTAATCGTATTTCTAAGCTGTACATATATATTGTTGACTGTTAACATTTCAAAAGACTTTCATACACCCATAATATATACATAAACTAAGAGTTTTTAATTTTACGTGTAAATCACCACACTTTTTAATTTTACGTGTAAATCACCACACTTATGTTTTATTTATTTGTATATGTGATGAAATGTACTTTTAAATGTGTATGAATTTACAATTTATATGTCTCACACTCTTTTACTCTACCGTCCTCATAGATTAAGATAAATCACAAAAATTTAAACTTAATGTCACTTCTGCTGTCACATGCCTAGAAAGTAAGTTCTAGATATTAGTGTCTTTTACATGTCCAAGGTCTCTTCCGCGTTTACGTTTAAGTGATAAAATGTATGTAAGTTCGGCATATCTGCGTAATATGTAGTATATAAAGTTTTCTTGTGTGTAAAAAAAACTGCTCCACTGCAAAGATTCTTAGCTAAACTTCACTTCCCTTCTACTAATTTGCTGTCCTAACTTCATTAATCATTTTCAACTGAAATTTTCATTAACCACAGAGGACCTTCAATGAGCCGATGGCCGCCACTAACATTTTAAAGAATTACTTATACTAGACTAGTATAAGTAATATTATTGACAAAATAATTGACACATTCTGAGAGTTTATGCTTAGCTCAAACTTGATTCGGTTCAACCCAAAATGATATCCGGTACGTCCCTAAGAACTAAACAAACGGTGAGTACTGAGACTACGACAAAAGAAGACACTGTCGTGATTTTCGAGTAAGTTTTAAATACTTTATTATATAAAAGAATGCTACACAAACACAAAACGTTTGGGATTCCCCTGAGTTCAGTTGCTTGCGCCAAGGCCAAAAGGCTTGCGAGGAGAGCCCCAGTCACAAGATAGCCCAAGCTCACACTCATGCAACAATCACCCAAGTCTAATCAGAAACATAAAAAGGGGGCTAACAATAGGAACGTAACCTGTCCTAGTATAGTGGGACATCGGAACCTTGTGACTGGGGTAGGCGACACGGGACCGCCAGTAAAACCAGGCCTCCTGCTCCTCCCGCGTGAACCTCGGATTACTTGGTGGCCCCCCACAGCCAGGCGAACATACACATATACACATAATATGTTAAAGAAGCAACGCCTGCTGGCAAGCCACGGGTAATCCTCTTGGCCTTCTCAGGCTGAGGACAGCTCGAGTCGTTTCCGAGCGACACCGCAGCTGTGAGGACGGTAAAAAAAATTGAATACCAAACCAACTCGTACACATGTATCCCAAAATCCCTTACTGTTGATTAATAGGTAACTTTGGTTGCTCAATTTTTCTCTCACTCCCGTCACATATGGACTCTCTTTTGGTAATTTAGGGTGGTAGTTCAATAATCGCAGTGACCCTTTTTTTAGACAAATCTATACACTATGAGTAAAGAGACTAAAGAGTTTCTTAAAGTACACCAAAAAACGCCCAAAGCATTTTTTATTTGGAGTAAAATACCACGGTTTTAAGACTAGCTACCACGTTGGCTTACAGAACTGTAAGCCAATGGTGTAGCTAGTCTTAACTTGGAATTTTATCAGTGATCAAAACGTGATAGGAGACAGTTTTGAGTCTTGCTTCGAAAAATCGCAGCCGTTTTATTCCTGCTTCACTGGGTGTTCTGAAAAAGAGCATTGAAAATGGCCTCGTGTAAAAAAACTGCGATTCTGGAACTACCACCTTAAATGACCGTTGGGACATGTCAGAAATCTATGTTTCTGACATAATCTGTCATGACTGATTAAACAATGAGACTGACTATTTATCGCAACTTTTTTCAATTGCACAAACAGTCACCCAAACTTCATCGCGACGCGCGACAAACTCACCTAAGAAAAAGAATATTGAGAAAGGGCCTGAGACATTTAATGATGGCAGTGGGGAGGATCCACCAAGGCGAACTGGCGTCGGCGGCCAAAGGGATCGGAGCACCGCTGCTGATCATCACTAGGTGGCTCAGTTTGTGACCGCGCTCACGCCCCAGCACCGCTGCTAGACAACTCCTGAAATAGAGTAGTGCTACCAAGAGTACATAATAGGGATCTACTCTTGACCCTACCATCCCTATCGTGTGCTCTTGGTGCTGTGTACGGTGCAAAGGCATGTCAGTTTCCCAGCAATAAGAGTATAAGTGAATGTCTCCTCAACCAGCAAAGTATAGATGAAGTCATGCTGCTAGAGCAGTAGACCTAGAGTTCTGCCCGGGCCGGGCCGGCCCGGGCCCGGCCCGGGCCGTACATTTAGACAGGCCCGCCGGGCCGTCGCGGGCCCGGGCCCGGGCCGGCTCCGGGCCGTACTGAACTGAGCCCGCCGGGCCGAGCTCCCTGTGCGTAGCACATTTATTGATTTTTACGCGTGCCGTACGCTCGTATATACATTTATACATTGGATACTGATGCACACACACACACACTTCACCGGCTAGCTTGAATTAAAGTCGAAATGCAAATTAAGGTCTATATGAGTCTGTGACTATATGAATGTGTGTATTTTTACTAGAGATCGGCCGCTAAGCCATGTGTCGGCCCCGGGCCGGCTCGGGGCCGCAGCCATATTCACCGGGCCGGCCCGGACCCACCATCGGCCCGCGGCCCGCCCCCGCCCCCGGGCGGCGGGGCAGCGGGCGGGCCCCGGGCCGGCCCGGGGCCGTTGCAGTCGGGGGCAACCGCGGGCCGCAGTGCAACCGGGCCGGGCCGTCTGACTGAGCGTCGGCCCGGCCCGGTCGGCCCGGTCGGCCTGCGGCCCGCCACCGGCCCCGGCCCCGGCCGATCTCTAAATTTTATTTAATTACTTTATTACTTTACTTGATCTCCGAACGGTTGACATGGTGAAATGTTGTGCAATGGTAAAATTTTTTCTTGCATGTGTCTGGAAAAATCTGGTACCAATTTGTCAGCGAGCAATAGGGAGACTGAGTGGCCAAGGCGCAGCTGTAGGCCTAGTTGATCGGCATGCGAAAAATCATAAGGATGTGTGCCGAGCTGTAGCTCCTGGGCCAGAGCAGACCGGAAATCGATTTGGTAGGGCCCGGCAGGCGTTTCCGGCCCAGTGGGCTTGTTCCGGCCCGGCGGGCCTGAGTCGGCCATGTCGGCCCCGGCGGGCCTGTCGCGGGCCACGGGCCCGGCCCGGAGATTTGCGGCTCGGCCCGGCCCGGGCCCGGCCCGGAAAATTTGCTTGTGGCAGAACTCTAAGTAGACCTTTGTATTAATGGTAACGTGATTTTTTAGTAATAGTTTGGTAATAGTGAATCAGAAAGAAACTCAGAGCCAGAAGTGGAAAGCAGTGATCTACAAGATGAAAAATTACGCCCTATATATTTAGACTAAAAATTAAATTAATTAATTAATTAATTAAAAAACCAAAGTTTTTAAAAACAACAAAATCTGCGTACATTTTTGTAGTGCCCTAGTGACTAGGTAGGTACATAAGTGATGTCTTTTTATGTGAGTTTGCGCGCTAAATAGATCTCAAAATGTGCACCAAAAGTCACTCTTGGTATAAAGTCTAGATTTACCCGTAAGAATGAGCAACAACAATATTGTGTCTTTTGCAGTAGTGATCGAATATCAGCAAAACATCGGAGCAAACTTTGTCAAATCGATATGACAGCTTCACACGCGTGGCAGAGCTGCGACCGTGACCCACCAAATCGATGGCAATAATCTCGTAGCCTATAAATACTGTAGAGTAAAACAAGAGAGAATAGAACAGATACATACCTACCCATTGAATAGAGCGAAAACTTAGTGTAGATTATATCGACACTCAAATTAGAAACGCGACTTAAAATGTAACCTCTTTTTGTTCCATTTGGACTCAGTGTAAGTCGTACTGTCATTAGATGCCACACTTCTTTAGGGCAATCTTTTTATTATGATGTATGTATGTATGTACCGTATTACCTCGAATAAAGCTTCTGTTTCAAATAAAGCTCCCATTTAGACCCTCACAAAACAATAAAGCCCCCAGGACTTTGTTCGAGGAAATACGGTATGTATGTCGGGTGATCTAAAATTTGTTGTAATCGTTGCGAGTATTGTCTTGGACTTTAGGCTTAGGCTTAGGCGTAGGTTTAGGTTTAGGCTTACGCTTAGGCTTAGTCTCAAGACTGCACCTTTGTTGCTGAAAAACTCTAGCTGACTGTGCCAGACGTCACTGCTGCCACCCACGCCGTGAATAAAGAACATTGCCGTTTGAGCGATTCGAGCCAGCGACCGGGAGACACTCCACGTTTCTCCGAACGTGCTCCGGGCTGACTTGGCCCGGACAGGGGCAGTTTCGTCACAGTCCGTTCCTCGGGTTGAGCATTTGCTGGTCTGATCGGATATTTGTTCGATTTCGTCGTCTGGTTTTTTCTGAAAAAAGTTATGTTTTTAAAAATGCCTAAGCACTGGCATTTACTTGCACATATACCTGTAGAAAGTTGTTGAGTAACATACCTAGCTTGCTCACCTCACAAGTTCACAACAACATAAAACAAAGTTGAATTTTGTATAAAGTTTTTTCATTTTTTGGACGGTTTAAAGAAAAACCCAATAGCTGGCCAAGGTTTAGGTTACCTATTAACCAGGAGAATAAACCTTAGACAGTCAAATACGTCACCGAATACGTCAAACTTACTTTCTGAGTCACATCATTGTGGCTCTCGATTGATTCTAAAGCAATCTTGTTATTGACTCTTTTTTGTTTTTTATTTTTCTCACTGGTCGATTCTGTTTTCTTGGACTTTTCGCAATTGGTCGAAGCATTTTTGTTTCGACCTCTTAAATTCCACCGCACTCGTCTGAGGCCAAGGGGAAAGGCGGATCGACTGGTTCGTTCTGAGTTCTCTTTGGCTTGTTGGTCCATCTGGTCCGTTCGTCCGCTAGTTGGCGTCACACTCTGGCTGCGTAGGGGCGGTAATCTGGTAGCCTTCTTGGAATTGCTGATTGAATCAGTGTCGTTCGATTTTGACTCGATTTCGTTCTCTAGTTTGACAGTTTTCGGCGGTTTTGCGGCTACGGGTAGAATTTGCACACTGACAGTAACAGTTTTGTTGGTTTCCTCATTGTCGCTTTCTGATGACGATGATACCGCTTTGGTTGAATCATAAATGCTGAAACAACATTAAAAAACATTTAAAAAGTGTTTTAAATTGAAAAAATTGCTGATTGTGTGATTTCAAAAGTGATAAAATTAACCAAATTTATTCATAGCGTATTGAATTAATTATTTCAGCGTCAGTTTTTAAAAGATTCTATACCTAAGTGTACCTAATATGTCAGTTTACCAGTTTTTTGATTTACATGCATGGGTCCAGCAATTTTTGGTCAGACTGAAATGATTAGTGTGTTAGTTAGTTTCTGTTTACTATTTCACTTATCCAAATTTTACAAAAACTTATTTTTTGTCAAAAAATTGCGTGCTTTTCAAATAACAGGTGCAATAATTAATCACCAATTTCTAGTTACAAACCCACCTAGCTTGGCTAGCCCGTTTCCCCGCGATGGTCTTATCCGTGCCATTACCAAGTTTATCATTCACAGGCTCTAGATACATATCATCGATGCTATTTCGAGTCTGTATTTTTGTCGGCAAGTGCAGTACGCAGATGGTATGTGCTGTGTTTCTATCTGACGATCTTAGCGTGTGATATTGGTAATGGTCCGCAAATTGGTTGGGTCGCACGCGTCGCACAGAGCAGCAGGAATTGGCACAGGGTACGGCAAGACAGCACAGAAAGCAGCAACAACCATTCGATCCACGTTGCGGCTCCTGGGTGTCTGTGAGGACACTTTTCCCACACATCTAGAGCGGCATTGAATTTGTCTAAAATGTAAACACTGGTTGTGTTTTTTACAGTCAAAAATCCGTTTGGTTTAGCAGATTATGTATTTTAAACTTGTGGCTTAACATCAAGCGAACATCAGGATAAATTTTTGTACAATGAAACTTGCCAATTTCAAATTAGTGAAGTCGCTAATTTTTGTTATCTATAATTGTCACGGTGGAATCCTCTGAAATAATATAATATATGTAGTGGAATGTGATAAACTAAAAAGAATTCCCTAAATCTGCTTTCAAATAACTCCTTTACATATTTGTCTGCTAAATTTTAACTCAAATGTAAAACGGCTAAGATAAATGTAACTTCATGTAACGATAATACACATCCTTTTTTGTTCACTATTTTACCTTAGGTTGACAAATAAATCTTGAAAAAACATACCCAGAGAAGAAAAGAGCCAATAAAATAATGACTAATCTTGACAAACATGCTAACACGCATGAAAATTTAATCAAGCGTTACCAGTTAATTAAACCGTGCTACATACCTGCATACTCGGACAAGGTAATGGTCAAACAAGCTTAAAAAGCAAAAAGCAGACAATAATCTTTATCCTTTGCGAAAAGTGACAAACGTAGTGAAAAACCGACTAGCTACAGTGATACAGTCCAGGACAAAAATTATGTAAGTAATAGGCAATTTGCACAAGAAAATCCATGACTCTGTTATGGGTGGCACCCATCCATAATCACAATATTGTAAAAAAGCATACTGTTACCGTACTTACCATAACGAAGAAAAACCTGCCATTGTCTTTGAAAATGCAGCGGAGCGGTTATGGGGAAAAAAGTTGGTTAATTGAACAAGCTTTCAGCTTCACAGCACTGAGCGGTATAGTCAAACTTATTAAATCTTCTTAGCTTTAGATACAGCGACATTGCGTTAGTCAAAATGCTGCTTTGGTTGCTATAGCTAGCTAGCTACATGCATGATCCATCTTTTTTAGCTGAGAAAAAACAGGTGATTTTCAGCTAGCTTTATGCAGATTATAATTTATTTAGCACCTAGAGACGAAATGAAAAAATAAATTGAATGAAACGCCTGGAAAAATGGCAGTTTTTAAAGATTATAAATCTTAATCTTACAGCTGCCACTGGTGAATCTCAGGTCCGGTTTATACATGTCCTTGTCCTTGTCCCTAACGGTTTATGCTTTCGCGATTATGAGGAAACTGCCCGGTCAAATAAGCCAACTTTTTGCATGAACAAAGTTTAGATCACTTGCAAATCATATGCAAAAAATAGTCGAAACGCTTGTGTCAATTCTTCACAGCAGCTAACCATAATTTATCCTTGAGAGTGTCTTTGTGACCTTAAGGTTAATGAACGGGGCTTTAATTCTGGAATATTACCCAAAATGTTTCAGTCATTCCGTGTGAAATGACCTTAGATCTGTGATACAACAATCCCTACAGTTTGTAGGCGCTTGATGTTTTGATGCCACAAAATAGTTTAATAATAATGAAACAAATGTTATGAAATGAAAATAACACCTGATTGATAGGGTTGGTAAGCCAGTAGTGTGAACAGCTGCCAAAAGTGTGCATGTCGGCGACCAGTGATAATTGATCAAGAACGTACGTCTAGAGTGTGTAACATGTCGTCTATTTATTTAGTCCATTTCAGTTTAGCCGGAGCCGGTCTTGTTTCTTTAGAAGGGGTGAGTGTAAAAAACTTCAATCTTCTAATCTTAAAAAACGTCTAGGTTTTAAACCATAGTTAATCAAAGACCAAATTTTTGAAACACGAAACAAAGAAAAAAAATTAATGTCCTAGATTTCGCAGTTAGCAGAATTTTTCACTTTCATCCTTACATATATCCGTTCAGCCTGCAGCATGTGCAGTGGATCAGCCAGCGCTTGTCACGTCATTATTTCGTCATTTTGTCGGATGAACGGACATACGACTGTAAGTATGAATCGATTCTAATTAGGTAATAAATTACAAGTAATTATCGCTTAGTCTGGAAGTTTTGAAATGGCATTATAATTTTTTAAACCATTTAGTCGATTAAATGAAACTCATATAATGTCCGTTAAAGAAATGGGCCCTAGCTACAGTACCAACTTTTAACTCAAATTCTGCTGGATCTATTCACGTTACAAAAGCATGTGTTAGATACAGGCAAGTTTACATTACAGTAAAAAATCGGCACAGGTGCACATTTTAGTGTAAAATTCGAAAATTTTTTATGACAATTTGCAAAATCAGCTATGGTTTCGGTCCCTGGCTGTTTTGTAGCGAGGTGGGGCAGCCCACAAAAGTACGGTAATAAATGTATACTGTCATTTGAATGGCACTTGTTATGTCAATTTAAACTTTTATTATCATTTACGTGATTGTGCATAGTACACATGTAATAACACCAGCCTTTGTAGAAAAACAGTTCATATGAACTAGGAAAATACAGGGTTTTAAAACTTCAGTTTTCATAAATATAAATATTTTTAAATTAATAAGTTATCTCTAAGATTAAGTAATTTTACTTATATTTGCTATTTATTTGTGCTGTTGATTTACATTGTTCTGTTCAACTACAAGACCCCTGCATTTTTGCTGGTACAGTGTCGGTGCAATTTTTTCAAGCAGTATTGTCTTTTAAATGCATTTTATTTAAAATGACAGCGACAATATTTTGACAGTATTCAATAAAGTTTGTGTTCTCATACAAAATAATTTTAGCATGTAATTTGTAAAGTCGAAATTGAGCTCTGTCGGTGCATATGCCCTACAATACACACTCACTATAAAATTGCCTCATACAAAAACATAGACACCGAAAATTTCGCGGGGGATACTTGGTATAAAATTTTTCGATCCGACTTACTCAATTTTATGCTTAATTTTTGAACTTACATGAATAAATAATTACTTAAAGTGATTTTCATGCTTTTTTTAGTTTTTTTGTAATTGTTTTTAGCTAGACTCCTTAGAGGAACCCTTTCTTTTTGTGTTTGTTTTTCTGTTGGTTATGTCATGTTATCCCACACAAAGCATATCAACAATAAAATGACAAAATAATGACTTGTTTAAAGACACATTTTTAAATTATTGGTCATATTATTATGTTTATATTGGGCCAAGTTTGAAGGGCAAATTTAGAAATGTCTTTTGACAGAAAACATGGCAATTGTCAAGTCTCTTGTCAGTTTGGCAGGACAATAGCATGACTTCATTACAATGACGGCCGCCAACAAAGAGGTTGGCGGTTCGAATCACAGCCGTCTGCTTTCCTGAGAACATACAAAACGACTGCTGCCTACATTCATAGTATACAGTACCTATGAACTAAACCTGAAGAACAGCAACAACCACATGTGAAGAAATTGCGTGTTTATTGTTTACAGTAACCTGCCAGTTTCTTTGAAATCGTTTAAGGAGAAAAATACAGTGACAAGGACAAGTATGAACCGGGTTTAGGGATCGTGAATCACTCGCAATTGCGATTACAAATTGACAAATGCGTAAGTATAGGCCTTACACAGGAGCCGTGGAGTAAAATGCCTCGCGTGAATTTGTCTTAACTATCACAATAAAGGAAGGCAAACACTACAAAACTATCCCAAAACTAAAAACCGTCAAAGATTTGTAACTCGCACAAAAACTACATACCCCACTCATGATGGTTTGATTAGAATGCCTGATTACGAGTGTAGTGATTAATCAATAGTAACCAATCGACTTGTTTCCTTTCAAGCCAGCATGGATAAAATTCGCATCCTGCCCGCGGACGAAGTCACATTCAACGGGCCTTTTACTGACGCCGTCAATAATAGTCTCACCATTCACAACGACGGCGACAAACGCGTCGTGTTTAAGATGAAGAGCACTAAGCCGGAGCGATTCCGAATGAGACCCGCCTTTGGGTTCGTGAAACCGGGGGCTTCCAGCACCGTTCAGCTGATTTGTAAGCCGTTTCAGTTTCAGAAGGATGTGAAAAAACGGGACCGGTTCACGGTTCTGGTGGCTACGGCTCCGGCACCCCGGGATGATGAGAAACCTAGAAACTGCTTCACTAAAGGAAAAGATCCGCCCGTATGTCGCAGCGTTTTTTATTCCTGTTGATTAATGGTACAGTAAAGACCAAAATCACAAGCTACAGACTCTGGAGTCAAAACGACGCCGGGGTCGCTTGATACCGGAGTCAATTATACTGTTACGTATGTACATATTATGTACTTTGACTCCGGAATCAAGTGACCCGACTCTGCTTTGACTCCGGAGTCAGTCAATAGCAAATAATTTTTTTCGGTACAATAGGTACCTCTACAAGTTTTTATCGTTGCGCAACCATTTACTGCGTTAATTTTTCTGAATTCCAAACCCTTTACTGCATGATTTTTTAAATGGTAAAGTCTAAACCTTGACTGGTTTTGAATCCGTCACCACAGACTGAGCCTCCGGCCATAACTAACGGGCCAATTTTCGCGAAAGCGGATATCTTTTCTTTGTGTTTTGGCGAATATTTCCCGGTCATATTTAGTGTCTCTTTTTTACATTCCTTCGCAGGTCAAAGGGTCCACCTGCTTATGCACATACGCGTAAATGCACGTACATATGTGTAGCATATGTAGCAAGACTGTACCTTGGCACACTAGCTGTAAATAATTCAGTTTTGCCTTCGCTCTAATTTAATATTCGCGAAAATTTGCTAAGCTCCTTCGCATTTTCGCCTTCACGACGACAAAGGGACACTACTCCTGGCCGCGACTGTACACGTAATTTTTTTTATTTGAAAATTTTTTCAATTTTTTACAGTATATACCATACTAAGGGTTGAGTGAGTGTAAGATTGTACAGAAACATTTTACCAAAATTGAAACATCTTGCTTTATCAGATCACAATTCTATATTAACCAGCAAATTCCCTAAAATTTAATCGCAGTTGTATGGAAATTTCATTTTTAGGGTTGCTCTAGAGATATTTTATTTTCGTTTTTTTTTCAGTTTTTATTCCAGTTTTTTTTTAAAGTTAAAGAAAGGGCATACCCACTAAATGCTATTCTTTATTAACTAATATAGTACATAATGTCTCGGCTTAGCTGTATGGACATTATTCTGCAAATTGAAAACGCAGCACACAGAACTAATTTTCAGGAAGATCCTCATTTTGCATCCATACCCTTCCACATGAGAATTCTTTCTTTCGAATCCGAGTTCGCAGAGTGTCACCTTAAGGCCATTTTACACGAGGGCGCATTTTGCTACTTGGCGTACGCCATTTTGAACTTCCTTTAAGGTGGTAGTGTCGCCAAAGCAGTTTTGCTCATAGGTTGCAAAAAGAGAGCTTTTTGCTTTGAAATTGTACGTTCACTGAGATACTAGTAAAATGCTATAAAATGCTATATAAATAAATACTACCAGACACTAGACTACCAATATCTACCAATATTTTGAACCAATCACCATTTGTAAGCCAGACATCACACAATAGAGGCATAAAAGTTCAAAAAATCAAGCCAGATATCAGATTGGCCAGCTTGTGAAGTACATGTAACGTTTTTACGCACAATTTTTTGTCACAAATAAGAAAAATGAAAAATAAAGGTTCGTTTTTCTTTAGATTTCAGAATAAGCTACTAGATTTTTTACAATTTGTCATTATTGCTGTGAGTACTTCACAGTTTACGCACAGTTTCACAGTTCAAACAGGTATCACTCCGCAACCACTCAAGCAATTTGCACTAAATTTTGTGTGCACAAACTATGTAGAGCATATGTGCTTTTAGTCTGTGAAAACAATCTAAACAAAAAGTTTTATAATTGTGACGAAATTATCGAATGTGAATAGGTTTTCAAAACGTCATTTTTTCGACTTTGCGACTTCACTGCTAGCTGCACGCTGCATCAATTTTGCTGAAACTTAACAAAATTATTTGCCTTGAAACATATTTTTTGAATATATAAAGAACAACGACTTATCTTTTACTGAAAAAGTTTTATAGTCGCGCAAAATCGACTGCTTTCGCGACACTACCCCCTTAAACATGGATGTGGTCGCATGGTGCAGTGGTTTAGTTGCACGCCCGCATTTCAAGGCATTTGCAAAGTGATTGCGCGTTTAACGTACGTTACAGAACTTGTTAACGCTGGCAAATTTAACGGCAAACACACCGTTCGTTTTAGATGATGACTTGTTGGTTTACTTGTTCATTTGTGTTTCAGGACGGCAAACGATTCACTCTGTATATAAAATACGATGAGACACCGAAAGCAAAGGGAGCCGCCGCCGCCCCAGCTAAAGAAGAAGAAGAAGAGGATGAAGATGAAGATGAGGAGGAAGAAGAATAAGCCAACGACCTCAAGCCAACCACACCACAGAGATCACTCACATATTTTTTATATTTCAGATTATTTTTTAAACGTATTCTTTATTAAAGAAACATTTAAAAAAGTACAAACATACCAATATTTATAAAGTTTTACCAAATGTACACCCATTTTACAAGCTTACTTTAATGCTGTTAATCTATAGTGATTTCTACTCGTACATAAAGCCTTACAGAGTTTCATTTTTTTGTTAAAAATCTTAATTTTTTTGACTTTAAAGGGCATGGTTTTATGTTTCTCGTAATGCCAAGAATTTGTAACATGCGTTTATCCCTGTAAACCGTAAACCTCAAAGTCATATACAAACTAGAGAAAATATGCACGAAGGTGTTAAGGTTAATGCGTTTTAATGTGTTAAGATCCCTATTTTTTCATCTGGTGAAAACAAGGTATTATACATACTATTTAATTGTCAAATTAAAGCGTAGGGCCTTATCCAAAATTAGATGTAACGGATTAGATTTAAATTAATTTTGCTAATAGCGCAGCACAAAATGAAAATAGCCGGCTGAAACTATTGCCCAACATGGCTCACATACGGTATCTCGGTGTGTGCCAAGTTTCAATAAATTACGTTCAACTGACGCTGCGCAGGGGTGGGCGCGGGTCAGATTTTTTCACACACGACCCAACCCAACCCGCGGCTTGACACTCGTGGGCTGGGGTGGACGCGGGTCGTGGGTACCTGCGGGTTGGGTTGGGTTGGGTCGGAAAATCATAAAACACCTTACAAACGCAATATTATTAAACCACAAGGTTGCAGCAGGAGTCTGGAGACTACAGCCTCCAGAAAAACATTAGCGATTAAAAAAATTTATAGACCGAATTTGGTCAACTGGAGACGTATCAGAAATTTTTTCCGACTAAATTCAAAACAAAAGATGGGAGCGTCACATCAGACAGTGTATTCCACAAGTAAATGTAGCATAATATACTCGTGTAGACATGCAAATGCAGCATAATGTACTCTTGTATACATGCATACATAGGCTTTGATAAGACGAAAATAACAAGGAATAGTAAGCCACAGAGTGGCAGTTGTCTGGGGGCGGTATCCCCTAGAAAAAATGTGGGAAAAATTTTGATTTGTAGGCCAAATTTGGTCAATTGGAGACATAAGACAATTTTTCCGGTCGCGCCTTAAAAACCCTTGTGTAAAAAAAATCACTGGAAAAAAATTTGGGGGACGGAATTCCCCCCATTCCCCCACGCCCTGGGTATGCTCTTGTTTTACACTCAAATTTCTGTAAAATTGTAGTTCGACATGAATATATTTTCCGGTTTCGCGGGTCGAAAAATTTTTTCGACCCGCGCAGCCTGAAGTGGGTACCCGCGGGTCGACCCACGGCTCAAATTTTCCGACCCAACCCAACCCAACCCGCGGGTACCAACGACCCGTGTCCACCCCTGACGCTGCGTTATTGACGAAAATAATGTTAAATCTAATCCGATAAATCCAATTTTGGATAAGACCCCTAGATTTAACTAAGCACGTAATAAATAATAATTAAGGCTAGCTAATAGTAGGCCCAGCGTTGATAAGGCCAACCGCAAGGTTCCAAAAAGCGCTAAGCCTAACTTATCTTACCAGTTTTGTTGAGTGCTAACTTGATTGATGCTTTAAATTTGGTTAATAGGACGCTAATAGAGAATTAGTTTGCAGTGAATTTGCTGTTTTCTCATTAATTTTACAAGCAGTTCCAAAAGGGGGGCTTTGTGCGCAATTACAATAGATATTTTCATGTTTATTTCTTTTCAAAATGTGTCATCTAACGTGGTAGTAAAATTTTTAATCGAAAAAGATGACTTTTTTACGAGAATGTTTTGTGTTTTTTAGTTTTGCTATTTTTGAGACGAGTTGCTGTCAGGTTGCTAGTGGCAAAACTAATAGTTTGCGGTTTCCTTGTTTGCGCAAAGCGGTTGTGTCGAAAAACAGCCCGCGTTGACATTTTGCTGAGTTGCCTGTTGCCTTAAAAATGTTTAGCAAGCTGAAAAAATTGGTTCGACATGCCTAACTACAAGTCGTTTAGCAGCGAAAATGTTTGGAAAATTTGCCGCGGCACATTCGTTTAGAAAGCAATCACAAAGACACCTCTGTTTTCTCTGCTCAACGAAATGTACAATCAGCGGCAGGGGGGGCAGAGTTAATGTCCGGAGTGTATTATATTAATCCCAGTCCCCCCTTATAGAAATAAACAGTCATTGGTAGCCATGATAACCCCAGTCCCAGTGTGACCCCCCTATAGACTTAAACCGTTCACTGCTGTTTAAACTTCAGCTACCCGCGAATTTTTTGGGACCCCCCGATTTCATACCCCTCAATTCCCGAGTCCAAAATGGACAGCCGGACGTGAAGTTGGACTCGAGGGAACGTTTAGCAAAGCTAACAAGTTTACACTAAGGCCAATTGTCACCGGTGTGAAAAATCTAAAAGTATTTACACGAAACATGACGCTCGTCTTTGGCAATTGGTCTAACTAATCAACTTTAAAACGATGACATTGCTATTAGGCGAGTGAGGGAGTACGGTAGCCTGAATGACTTTGAAACACCGGGCTTTTTTCATGTTGTGATGTAAACTATTAATTAGTTTATTATTAATTAGTTATGTAAAAAATTAGTGTGTTGGGTTGAATACTACCTAGGGAGCGGTTGTTCTATATTTCAAATGTTTGTTAAGTTATTTAATGTAGACAACTCAGCAACATTTATATATTCGTCCAAACATTTAGCTGTTTTTTTAAATAAGTATTTTGTGGTAGTTGATGTAATTATATTATTTGTAACAATGTTAACATAGCCAGAATTGATTGTCCCTTAGTTTGAAAACGCTGTGAATGTTTATACAGGATAATTTGCGCAAAATGTTGTTTTATAACTCCGAAATAGCAACCGTAGGAAGCAAAAGCTGCAAAATACAAAGATTTCCAACTGAAACACGCATCATTTTCAATTGAGACCGTCCTCAGTATATTCACTACAACTTTTTTTGAAAATTCGGGTACTATAAAGCACATCGTCTAAACCTTAATTATCCTTCAGACAAACTTTAGCCTGGTTTGAATTAGGTTCAGGCAAAATCTCCTGGTTATGCACAGCCCAATAACCTAGCTCATCAGTGAACTAGAAAGCAGAATTTGACGAGCTTAGGTTCAAACTTGTGTAAACTATCAGTATTTTACTGCCCCTATTTCCTGTAATTAACATCCGCATAAACAATTGTACTCCGCAGTCTTCTTAGCTGCACTGATTAAGCTATGTCAGTCCAACCTAAACAATGTTCAGCAGACTTACTGTAACTTTGCCTAGGTTCTAGGTTTTGAGGCTGTCTACCGTATAACCAGGCAATCTGAAATGGATGTAAACATTTTCTGTGGAATAGACAGTCATAGCTCAGTCTTGCTAAACGTAGTCTAAGGGCAACCGACTATAAGACGTGTCAAATTTTTCATTACGATGTTCTATTTTGCAAAATATATAACGTCCGAGACTGTTTTTCCTGTTGTGCCACAGCACAACAGGTCTCTAATTTTGATTTCTGGCGGAATACACTGGGCTTGTAGTGCAATGTACGTCTGTGCGTTAGTTTGCTTTGCATATTAGAGCTACTGCGCGAGCGTCACATCATTGTCTAGTGCAAAAGTTACACTGTAAGCTGGAAAAATGTCAATGTGCGTTTGGTTAGTTCATGTGTGTCACATAGTGCGCGTGTGTCACATTGCTGATAGTACCAACATTTGACCAGATAATTTTGTTGGCAGCATCTTACATATGTTTCCTGCGAACTGTAGTCATTTTTGGTCATGAAAGAATGAATACACTTCTCCCTCATCAAAACAACCCATTCCTATTGTTGTAAGATAATTAAAACTACTTCAAGTTTTTGCATAAACAACTTATTGTAAGATTGCATAAAAACGCATTGAACTTTTGCATACACATTTTACAATAAGATAATTATCTGCTGCACAACAGGTTTTAGCTGACCTGCTGGTCAGCTTACTTGAACATAATTCTTAATACTTACTGAAGGTTTTGCCGCAGGTTGGGCTTGTTAGCGTTAGACTGGCTTTATGCATTCCACCTTTCATGTTTCAAATGGTTGGGAATCGAACTACGGATTAGTAGACAGTACAGTATTTTGGACTTGTTTCCGTATGAAACATACGAAATAATGATTTGAGTTTTCGGAATGACTTGACATCAGCGAAGTCTGACCAACAATTGCTGAACCCTGAGACAAAAAGAAACACGCAGTTTTTTTACTTAATCAATAATCATTAGCACACTAAAAGTGACATCCGTCTAGTGTAGAGGTTTAAAGGTCGATTCATACTTCAGTGGGGCATACGGACATACGGCTGTGCGGACAAATGTATGAATTGACCAGCCATTCTGCGAATTGACCAGCTTGTCCGGACGTACGTTCATCCGTTTGGCCGTATGTCCAAATGTCCGTACTGAAGTATGAATCGACTAAGATTGACTTGTGTAAATTATTTGCTTTGTAAACAGTTTAGTCGGACTAAAACATTTTCGGCTACCTAAGAGGCCTTATCCAAAATTGGATTTAACGGATTAGATTTAAATTAATTTTGCTAATAGCGCAGCACAAAATAAAAATAGCTTGTTGAAATTTTGCCCCACATGCTCACATACGGTATGTACCTCGGTGTGTCAAATTTCAATAAGTTACGTTTAACTGACGCTGCGTTATCGACAAAATAAAGTTAAATCTAATCAGATAAATCCAATTTTGGATAAGACCCCTTGTCTAAACATGAATGAGCCCCTGGTTAGCTACATATGTGTACATACAAATGTGGTTTTCTAAGAATTTTTGAGTCCATATTTGGCTATTATTCAGCTAATAAGCTGACGGAAAAAGAGTGATAGTTATCTCTGGTCAACAAATTAAAAGTGGGGATTAGGGTAAAAGTGGTTATCAGAAAACTTAGCTTGATGTTTGAGTGTTTAACGCAATGGGAGGGGGAGATACATATGTACTTAGCAGAAGATGGGTACCACCCAATTTTGTTGCAAAATTGGCTAAAATACTCTATTACAGACCATTTATGGCAAATTTTGTTCAAAAAAATAAGTTTTAAGTGTCAATACCTAATATTTAAAATACTTTCCCTCCTGCTATAGTCGTTAGTGCTCAAGACATTTATAAGCGGGTTCATTTTAACATTTAGGACTTTTTTTGCAAAGCCCCTGAACCTTGCTTCTTTCTAATCTAACTTGCTCTGATAAAAAACTAGAACAGACACAAAACATTACACAGATGTTGGAAAGGGATTAAAACCTAATCCGGAGGTGGGTGACCCAGATTTAGCCAAATCTTGCCTGGTTAAGCCAGGTTCTCAATATTGCCATAAATATGGGCTAAGACGAAATTAAAATTACATCATTTCAAAACGGACGCTTTGCTCCTATGACATTTTGATGTGTAAATTAAGAAGGCTAATGTTCAAATTTATGCATTTTGATGTTAGGACACTTGAATGTAGACATGAAGCGATATGGCTGCTTGTCATTGTAGAACAAAGCTTTACGTAGGTCTACATAAGGTACCTACTACCTACATACCTATAATTAAAGGACTGTGGGTTAAAATTTATTTCAGGTTTTTCAAGAAAGTATAATGTACGTAAACGTGAAAATATTTAGGCAAAAAATACATACATAACATAGCAAACAAAATTGTCAAATTGAAATCTGACCAAAAAATGCTGAACACTGAGACAAACAGAACTTGCGAGTTCTTCACGAAAAAAACAAATTTCGTTCAACAAGAGTACAGTGAGTAGCTGCTAAAATCACGCCACCTGTTTTTTGTTCCTTCTAGAGAAGGAACTGTTGTTTTGAAACCAACTCTGCGAAGTGCACAAGTAGCAGCTCCATGCTGCTCGCGCATATGATTAGCACCAAGAGTACATAACAGTTTTGTAGAGGCCGTAAGATATCATTTTAATATAGGTCAACATAAAAAAAATTTCATTCAGCAAATGCTGACTGAATTCGAAGCTGGAATATAAATTTGATGGTGAAACAACCTATGGAATTTTTACTCAGCAAAGGAACCTTGCCCCCTTTTGAGGCCTGCTTGTTTCAGTGTTCAGCAGTTAATGTCCGTTCCGTCGACAAAATTGCGAAAAGATCACACCACTAGATCTAGAATACCGACTCAAGCAATGAAATGAAAAGTCTGACAAAGATGCGTCACTTATTTTAGTGGCATGACTTCTGCGACTACTTGCTGTACTCTTGATAGACAAAATCCATTCTTTTCGTATTAACCAAATCACATGTTCCGCTTTCTCAAGTGGTGCAACTATTTTTTGTCACACTTTATCTTCCGCACCTATCATTTATTAATCTTGGCAGAACAGGCAACAAGCCTGTTAGTGGAAGCAGACAGTCTTATTTGCACTTATCATATTAGACCATCAGAGTTATGGGACACAGTCAACTTGGTCCTACGGTAGACCTAGTCTCTCTGGGGTCACCGTTTTGTGCATAATGAGCTGTGAAAAGGGCATATGCTAAGCGAAGATTAGACTCAGTCTATTCCCCAGGTCATACAGCACACCTAAGCTAGTTAAACTAATGTTACAGCAAGCTGGCAAAATTAGAGAAACTAAATAACCAGAAACTACCGTAAGAAGCATGTCTAAGACGCCAGACAATGACCCAGGGGGGATTCGAACCGCCTAATCTGAGGGCTAGCAGTCCGATGGTCTACTAAATACAATAAACAATGTGTATGATTGGTAGAAATACATACAGGAAATCATGAACATATTGGCTGGAATTCACAAAAGCTGTTTTACTTTAAACATAGTCCAAGTCAACACGCGATCATCTGAACGGGTACAATGATTTTTTATGTCTTTTGAAAACAATGTTTTTGACTCCGGATTAAAACACCGAGAGTAATTAGATAAATATATAGAATATTCAAAACATCGTATTTGTGTAGTTCTTGTTTTGAGTACCACACACAAGAGCTGTTACCATGAATTCAAAGTTCACTTGCATATTGATAAATGACAGTAGCCTAATATAGACTTGCAGTGTGGATCGAGTGGACTCTTTGCTTGAGACACATTATGTAGGTAGGTATCTGCACAATGGCCGCGATTCACAAAAGGTGTTTAACTTTAGACTCTGTCTGAAACGTTCTTTGCAAATGAAATAAATTCTGTGTATTTCATACGATCGGTTTAAGTTGACCGCGCAAAATCTGCTGCTTAAATTTCAAAGCTTGCAGTTCAGCTTACTCTAACGCAATTTAGTTGTCACGTAATTTGAACAAAATATGTAGACGTTTTTTCTTCTGATTCTATGTAAGTTTGCTTCAATAGCTAAGCGATTTTTAAAGTTTTACAGTGAATCCTACGTAGACAGTAATTCCATGTTTACTGGATTTATGTCAGCTGAATCATGAGAAGCTATTAAAAATGTTCTCTATCAACTGAATAGGATGGTATAAACAGAATTACATAAAGCATATTAATGTAGCTACACAGGGTTGATGGGTATTATCTGGAAAGCAAGAGTGCATTATTTTGTTCTTTGTATTCCTTGATGAAAAGCCTTAGAGAGGTTGTATTAAAAGTGGTTATTAGCAGGTTGTCAATTGGAAAAAGCAGAAAGAAAATCCTAGCTGCCTTACAAGGGCCATCTATCATTTGCCGATCCCCCCTTTCGAAAGAAAAACATCTTTATCCCTGAGACACGTATTTCCTGAGATCACGTGCTTATTTTAGACTAAGTCTAACTGTAGGAACCACCCAATCCCCCCCTAATTATTAAGGGGACTGTATCAAGACCCCCCCGGGCTGGCAATTCTACAGTAACCCATCTGCGGGCGGGCGAACGTATGTAATTAACGGCTGTCCATGTTATGTATTTATGTTTGAAAACATAGTTATTGGAAATGCATTTATTTAAGCATAGGTTTGAGTGGAACATAGGAAATGACATGGCTGAGGGCCGGAACACTAGATACCAGAGTACAGTAAGGCCGGGGGTGGCTCACAGCCTTAGATAAGCAATTTATACCTACACATATAGCACCAAGAGTAAATCATAGTGGCTCACCAAAGAATGCCGATTTAGTTAGACAGTATTGTGTGCTCTTGATAAACGCAGTCATTGCAGTGTGGACATACATACCGTCAATCCATTAGGGGAAATTTTCGCAGCAATTTTTTTATTTAAAGTTTGAAATTTGCATTCGTTGTGATTAATGTTAGAGAAAGAAATGTCAATGTTAATGTTACATAAGAATGAAATAAAACTTTATTATTGAAATTCTGGAGAGCTTTGTTGAGTTTGAGCCCTTATCGTCTATGCTTGCAGCAAGGTTATGTCTGTAGAAAAGCAAAAAAGAAAAAGAAAAATGATCATTTCGAACATACAGCTTTAAAATACATGAATTCATTACAAGCATAAACTTCGTGAAAAAAAGTCACTTTTAAAACAAATTTAGCCTGTGTTCCAGTTCTGTTATGTTTTCACAACAAAATCATCAAGACAAGCCTGTGATCCGAACCCCCGACCTTCAAGTCCATTGGCTCCGCCCACTAGACAGTGTTGGCCAATACCGTAATCCAATGGTTCTGATATGTACCCTTTTATGGCGTAAATAATCCGGCCTCTTTTTCCCCGGGCGACTGTGTATGTATTCTAAGTGGCGCAAGTACAACCAAATAACATGAGTAAAACATCTTCAAATCAAGCCCCCAACCCACTTCTATTTCCAATAATACACCACTCTAGGCTATACATGGCTAGCTTACATTACCGCACACAGGGGGCTAGCTAATAATTAGCTAGGAGCTAGCTAATTACTGACTAATTGACAGTATTAATAAGTATTGACAAGTTGCTGTTGCACTTGTGAAAGATCAAAAATCTGGGTATAAAAAGGATTTAGAAGGAGGGGGCGTTTTTAATTAAGTTGACCCTCCTGATTTGAAATGGAACCGAATTGTTCCGTGAGAAATGCGATATTTGATATGACTTAAGCCGAAGTAAGCATTAGACGACAGACAAGAAAATGTTTAAGTAATCAGTGCCGCATTTAAACAAGACTAATCTTCCTGCCTTGGTCTCATGCTAAGACGGAAATCCGGCACAAGAGATGCCATGGCACAAATGTAAACTGGCTCCCATCAGGAGTACATAAGCTACCTTATATAGCTGCTATCAAGAGCACATAAGCTACCTACATGGCTGCTATCAGGAGCACATAAAAGGTGCCTTATCTGGCTGACTATCAGGAGTACATAAGCTACTTTATATGGCTGCTATCAGGAGCACATAACCAAGTGTACATATTATGTAACGTGTGTGAGTGCTCTTGATGGTATATACGTTGAGGTATGTATTAGGAGCACAGAATTACCTACATACGAACTGTGTGTTTTAGGCTTATATGACCTACGTACTCTTGGTGCTAAAAATGACTTAAAAAAACGAACTGGCACTGGGAGTACACAAATCACATACCTGTTAAGCTATGTATACAACAAGTACTCTTGGTACCATGTCATTCAACTGTTCACTGTTTAGCACAACAATTATTTGAGTACTGCACTTTAGACTGCGTCCTACAAAGAGTACCTATACTACGAGAACCAGATATGCTCTTAATGCAAGAACTTATGTACTGTATGTCTTAAAAAGTACAATATTGTACTCAATAACAATAGTAAAAAGTCCAAAAAAATTATACCGACAGTTATGCGTTTAAATGCATGAGTTCAAACAAAAGTTTCGTGTGCATAAATTACGTCTATATTTTTTATACACGAAATGTAATGTAACTGTTAACGCCTACAGTAGTCCTACAAACAACAGTTGTACAGTACTTTTTCAGCATGTAATACAAATGTACTACTTTAATTTCCTTCAATAATAACTGACAACAAAGTTAAATTTGAGTTCATTTCGCGGGAAGAAAAGTTTTGCCATCATAAAAACTTTCCTTACACCCGCCATGAGTGCACAAAAACGTCAGCATTGGAGTTAACTGAACGCTTTTGTGACAATCTCAATACAGCAGCGGCAGTTTAATGGGCAAACTATCGGCTGCAGAAAAGTTGATGTAGTTTCAATCACTCTGGGGGTCCTAACATTAGACATGCTGATTGGAAGATGACTACATTACAGCCACAATCGCTGAGTGCGCCATTAGAACAAGGTCACTGGGAGCACACAAAGACTCCGCTGCACAGGTGGTCTACTGTCCCACTTAGCACACTGAAACATATAATGGCAGTGTCCCACCATATAAACTCATATAAGATAAAGGCCAAGTGTCCCACTTGGCAAATTCATATATATATGTACTCATATAAGACTTATAGTTTGTCCCACTTGGCAAATTCATATAAACTCATATAAGACATATTGCATATAAACTCATATAAGACATATTATAGTTTAAGTGTCCCACTTGGTAAATGCATATATACTCATAGAAAACATAGTTTGTGTCCCACTTGGCAAATTCATACAAACGCATATAAGACATATAGTTTAAGTGTCCCACTTGGCAAACTGACACATATAATGGCTGTGTCCCACTTGGCAAATTTGTATGATTCCACTTGGTTGAAACTCATATCATATAAGACATATAGTTTAAGTGTCCCACTTGGCAAACTGAAATATATAATGGCTGTGTCCCACTTGGCAAATTTGTATGATTCCACTTGGTTGAAACTCATATCATATACATATATTGTTTCAGTGTCCCATTTGCCAAGCTTGGGGCCTATTCCTTTACCGGATTAAAGGGTTATTTATAATCGGACTAAACGGTTTAAAAATTATGCTTAAAAATGCGATTCCAAAACCTTCGGATTAAACGGACTTAACTTTTAGTGCGCTGCTTTTTAATCGGACTAAACGGACTTAACTACGCACGCTAATGTTAAGCCTGCATGTTAAATCCGTTTAGTCCAGTGGTAGTTTCAGACTAAAATTAAGCCGCTGACTTATTTTAACTCTTTTGGTCCGTTTAGTCCGATTTGTCATTCCAAAACCTCGGACTAAATTAAGTCCAGTCCGTTTAATCCGGTAAAGGAATAGGCCCTAAGACACAATTGCAGTGTTCGAATTGACAAAACTTGAGGTAGATATGTAAGGTACATATCTATGTTATATATACCTGCAGTGACCCACATGGCAAACTTCAACAATGCATGTAGTCTCAGTGTCCCACTGCGCAAACCAAGACATGCATATAATCGGAGTATCCCACTTGGCCATCTTATGTACATACATATATAGAGCATTAGCTTCAGCGTGCATTGATGAGCTCATCTAAAAAGACATAATCGTATTCCCACATCCTACATACATACTTGGAAGGTCACATATTACATAGCTAAAATAAACTAAGTATTTACATATCCCATTTTCAGATCTACCATATTACACCGGTGTAATCTCTCACTGAGTAATCAGCAAATCTATGAGATTAACTACTTGCTTAAAATTGGAAGGTAAATAGTTGCTTGAATGGAAATGAGTTTGTTGTTTTTGCCAGGCTACATGATTTACTGGTGGCTCATTTGTGCCACAATTAACAGTCGTTTACATAACGGGCCGTACGCGTGACCACAAGCTTATGGAGCATAAATCAGACAATCCATACTACCAAGAGTACATAATAGTGTCTCACTTTATAAGACTATATAAGGTGGTGTGTGCAGCAGAAGTACAGGATAACGGCTGACTCTAAAATTGGGTTAAAGGTTTATGTACCGAAAGTGTCTTTTCGATAAAATATGGTGATAGAGATAGCAAGAAGTGTGTATCTCACTAAGGGCCTTATCCAAAATTGGATTTATCGGATTCGATTTAAATTAATTTTGCTAATAGCGCAGCACAATGGCCCCACATGGCTCACATAAGGTACCCCGGTGTGTGCCAAGTTTCAGTAAATTACTTTTAACTGACGCTGCGTTATTGACGCAATAAAGTTAAATCTAATCCGATAAATCCAATGGATAAGACCCTAAGACTAGGAATAACTGCATTTTTTAATAAATATTTACATATTTAATGATCACAGTACTATATAATTTTGCAGTACATACAATAAGTAAAATTTTGTTTTTCTATTTAGACATTACTGCTATCAACTCCATCAAACTCAATCCGGCAGTTCGATTCCTACTTAAACTGTTTCCTTTTTCAGTGGCGTTTTCCATTCCTAGCCTTTCCCTAGCTCCTCCCAATCACGCTATATCACCACCCTAAAGCAGCCAGACCAACAAATGTTTAAATAAAACTTTAACACCCCACAAAAATGTACCGAATTTCTTTCAACAAATCCCCAAGGGTTGCTGATGGCGTTAGATTGAGAGTTTTCCTTTCAACACAAGCTTTGACTGGACATATTAACGCATTTACTAGGATAACATCATTTTGGGCAGAATGAAATATACCTAGATCAGCCCTACAAGTCTCCAAGCTGGGGTCTCTGAAGACCCAAAGACATTGCCATTTATTCAAACTACACAACACTGTGAAATGTAGCAGTGGCCAATTTAAGACAGAGACGAACGAAAGCAAAGTTGCCATTGTGGCGGTTTGGTTTGCCGTGATAATAGTGGTCACATACATATTTTGTGATCAAGAGTACATAATAGGAAGAGTATGACACTGTGCTTGTTTCTAACCACGAAACCGTGATCTACTATGCACACACAACTATTTTGCTGAGTTGCATACCTTAACTAATGCTACGTACTTTCGTAGTTATAAGTACAATTTTAGAGGTACATATATGTAACTGTTAGATTATGGTGAAAATAAAGGAACAAATACGCAGCGGCCAGTATTTAGCCACGTAATTTGGAATGTACCTATGAAGAGCAATAATCTCTTTCTATCAGCTTAAATGAGCCCAAGCTTGTACGTACATGCCCATTAAGAGTAATAGTCTATACACTGATATAGGCCGCTTTGAGCTCCAACCAAGAGGGTAAATTAAGTAAAAGCGAGCTAATAATGTGATGTTTTGACAACATGGTTTTTCTGCCATTTAGCAGCAGAAAATTTGGTATGGCTCTCACCCCAGGGCTAATCTAAAGTGGTCCTTTCAAAACTGGTAGCATAGGTTTTCTGCTTTAACGCGCGCTTAACAAAAAGTCCGTTTAGGTGGTATACAATTTAAGCTAAATGGAATTCCTGGTTAAGCATGTTGTTTGCCTAAGTGCCTGACATGTGTATGGATGTACATAGTTACTTAGGCTTAGAGCAGAGATTTGCAATTCCTCAAGAGGGGGGGAGGGCGAAAATAAATAGCAAGCACACTTATCGACTACCCATACTTAAGTACAAATAATAAGCCGAAATCACAAACCATAACATGTAATCTACTACAATCCGGTAAATGTGTTTTATCCCTATCCTTTTATCTGTGAGCACTTCTAAGAAATCTACTTAAGCAAATAAATCAATTTTTCAAATCAAGTTGGGATTAACTCCAAATCATATGCTAAATTCAGACAGCACGTTTGTCATTTTTTACAGCAGCTGGCCGATATTTGTTTTTTTCTTGTCCTTGAGTTCGCTTGGACAAGTCTAGCTAAACTTAACTTAAGTTTCGGAGCTGTTTTTAGTTTTTCAAGTCTTTATGTACGTATGAACCCTACTAATCAGCTTTTTTTGGCATCAATATGCACATACAAACCTAACAGTCACATTTATTTCTCTGAAGTTACGTACCACAACCTGTAAATAAAATGTCATTCCATCCTACACTCAAAATCAGTCCCCCTAAGTTACATAACCTACTCAAGTTCACTTTTGTGACCCAATGAAACTTCTGTATCTACATTAGTCGTGTCTCGGTTGAGGCACTTTGAGACATTTGCGAGCGGCGTGACTGAAGGGTTGGGGGCGGAACTTGGCTTTTAATGCTCGACAGATCTTGTATTACATCACTGGACACGTGTAGTCCAGCCGTGATAAGGCTACGCGTGACTTTGTGTCATAATAACACCGCTTAGGATATAGCTAGCATACTTTACGGTAGATTGGAGGTGTATTTCTGATAACTACAATGTAGGATTGAAATGTATGGAATTGACGAATGCAGAAAGAATTAGAGAGGCAATGATTACAGTTATGATAAAGATAATTGTTAACAGATAAACTACTGACTGCAGCTACATTAGTTAGGGGGTCACTGGATCATTCTTGTGATTACGTATTCCACTAATTTACTAATATTCGCATAAAATTGCTCATTAACTACATAATCATATACGACTACATATACAGTACATATGTGTGTTAGTCTGCATAGTACAGTAGGTAAACCTGTTGCAGTACTCAAATACAGGCTGACGGTTCAAACCCCAGCTACAAGACAATTGTCAGTTGTTCTCAAACAGTTTTCTATCAAAATATATATTCTCATGTACACGATGTCTAGTTTTTCTCAAAGCACAATAGCTAGTGTTTTTGGGATTAAGCAAGGGATTAAAGCATATTTGATGTAAAGCATTACAGAACAGGTTTCAAAGACCGGTTAGCTAAGACTGTAAACGCTAATCGGCAAACAATTAGCACTAAGCTAACATGACGGTATTATAGGGGCACTTCACTGCTATTGTACTCTTGCTAGACTGTAGTACTGTAGAGAGGCATAGCTAAACAGATTATGGTCCAATGTAAAGTCAAACTTGTAATAATGTTTGTTTGAAACTTACAGAGGGAGTATAGGTTTTGAAATTATAGTCATTTCGAAAAATAAAGTCAGAATGTAAAACTGTATGGCAAAAAACCTTATGCAGCTACAATATCTTTTAAGCATGTCTACATTATTATGAACATTTTAGTAGTTTTGCAAGTAATTAATTTTAGTTCTTCTCTAAGTACAGTAATAGAACGCTCAAGACAGTACTGCATAGCCACTACAGTATTTTCAAGACCCCTTGATTTGCTCAGTGAGGTTTTCTACAGTACCCCCCTAGCTAGCTGCTGAAGCAATGTAGGGTTGTAATGTGATATGTCATGAGACTAGTCGGAGCAACTCAGCTTACAGCAATGCGGTTGTAGTGCAAAGTCGACTTGAAAGCAACTAGACCCCTGATACTCTGTCGGCTCCTTTGTAGATAGCTAAGAGCTCAGCTTAAAAGTAGCTTAAATATTAGTATGAGTAAATAGAGGTTTGACAGGAAGTCTATGGGTATGACATTCTCTAAGCTAATCCTCCTAACCCTCTTAATCCCCTTTTTGATAGCTCCCTATGTCGTCCCAGTATCATTTGGCCCAAGGGGTGTCCTATGAAAAACATGTACGCCTCCCTGCTTAGCTAATAATTAGCTATATATACCTCATCCCCCCTAGTAAACTGTACTTCTTGAACCCCCGTCTAAAATTCGTGTTGAAAAAGTCGCGAACATAATAGCGCAAGCAAGCAACTAATTGAGGGGTTTCTGAAGAGGTGCAGCTTACAATATTATGGGGAGTTAAAAGGAGCCGCTACCGGTTGAAGTGGCTAGGCCTTGTGCTTGTTCAACGAACCACAACTAAGGAGTGCCACAACATACATTACAACGGGGTACGGTAGCCGACTGTGTAAGGGACAAAATAACGCATGTTGCCAATGATATCGAGAGTACATCAGGTTACTGTAGTAGGAACAAAAACTAGCTAATGAGATCATATCAAGAGCACGTGATACTGTCGTGATACAATTAAGATGCATATATCTCACTATTTATTATTGATTATGAAGAGTAACATGGGATGTACAGATGTACATACCAAAGTGAATTAGATAAAAGTTACAAATGTAGCTAATACTATCAAGAGTACATTACATACTAATATTACCAGACTGTGGCTACTTATGCACTACATTACATTGCCATACAATAATAAGTAAGTACCGGCACATTGAGGCTACAGGCACAAGTAAGAAATGGACAAATGGATGGAGCTAATGTAAATGGTCTATTGTTATATAATTTTTTCGAGGTTTTGTTTTGTATGCTATAAATCTTGTTAATTAATTAATAGTATTAATAGTATTAAAAGTATAATTAATAGTATTAATAGTATTAAAAGTAATTTAATGTATACGGGTCCTATATTACAACTGCACTTATAAGAACTTTGCTATATATACAGCATATTATACAACATCTACAGCATATACAGTAAATGGCTAGGTACCTACTCAATGTGTAGCTAATGACAAGAGTAGGTACATTCCACATTCCAGCATCAAAATGCCTTCAAACACAGAAAATGCATGCTATACAATGTAAACACTATTTCTGGTGTATATCTGTGACTAGCTAATCCTATGTATTTAATAGCCATATCTTGGAGAACGGTGGCAGCTGTGCTAATGGGGCCATTATTCTGTTAATCGCTACAACACAGAACATGGTAGAACAACATCGCAGCTGACAATATAATAAATAGCTCGGGCTTGTTGTACAGTAGCTGGTATCCTACGGCCTGGTATACCACAAAGGGAAACAAAAAACAAGCTCAACCAATAAATTAATAAAGCTTATTTTCACTTTCTTATTTTTGCAATGGGAAACAAAGGCTGGGATTTACGAAAGGTGGTTAACTTGAACGCAGTCGAGGTCAACAGTACCGTCGTATAAACAGCAGACTGGATTTTCTAATTGAAACGTTTTGCGACAGCTTCAATGAAAGCTAACCTATTTGGATTAGACCAAATATGTAGACAAAATGTATTTGATGTCGATTAAATAAATCATGGTGCTTTATTCCATTATTTAAAACCTAAAAACTTTAAATAAACTCCATTGCTCTGAATGGCTGTCTTGATGTCATGTACTTTCGGTGGTTGACTAAAAAATAGATGCGTCACTTACTTACTTTAGGGGCATGACTTCTGCGACTACTTGCTGTACTCTTGATAGCCAAAATCTATTCTTTTTGTAACGAAATCACATGTTTCGTTTTTTCAAGTGGTGCAACTATTTTTTGTCAGACTTTACACTGATATACTTTTGGTAATCATAGCAGTTTGATATTTAATAAGTTCGTTAATACCAAAAACAACTGAATAGACCATGCGATAAATAAGTTTCCAAAGACAAGAAAAAGCAACAAAAGTTTGCGAAAGTATAATTTATTATCAATAATTATAATACTACGCACAAACATGGCAGATAATATCAAGCAAAAAAATAAAGATAACACCAAATATCATATTACACTCTTTGTGCACATTTAGATGCAAAGATGGACAAATTATCTACAAACAGGATATACAATAACTAGTTGGCGGTTCTGTTCAATTTTTATTAGTAATTTATTAATTTATTTAGTTTATTAGTGAAGGGTGTAAAGTCGCTTAGAAGTGACATATTGAAAGTATTATGAATAAAAAATTACTAAGGTGTCCAATTTTAAACTTTAAACACATCAATTATGAGAATAAAACAAAAAATAAATAACAAAAGACATGTCATGACTTAAAAAAGTTCCATGTTC
>JASANF010017778.1:0-21964 GCA_030248245.1 Trissonchulus sp. WLG1_4
ATATATATATTACATATTATATCATGGTTTATAGTAGTAAACGATGCAAGTGGTTCCGGGCTCGAGCGAGCAGAAATTAAAGACCGAAACAGAAGACAATGCCATGGGAATTGATATGGCGGACAAATTGTGCTACCGTTCGAAAGCATTCTATGGGATTCCGGTTCAAATGAATTTGCTTCAAGTCGAAGGCACCAATGCCATTTTCTCGATCAACCCGAAAACTGGCAATTCCAATGCCAGAAAAGTCGGCAAAAATCCACTGAAAACCAGTATGACTGTCAAAAGATTGCTGGAACTGTTAGCCAGGTGTGTATATTATAGTTATATATATTGTATTTTCAATTTTTTATTTAGCTTGACGCTATCTTGTTATAATATAGCCGCAGCCATATATATCATGGGCAGTGGACTGAGTCTGTTTGTAGTAAAAACCAGTGGTCTACTCAGGAAAAAATGGAGACTTTTTCAATTTTTACGCCGAATTTAGTCAACCGGAGATGTATCAGACATTTTTTCCGACAGGAAAATAAAATACATGATGGGAACGTCACATCAGACAGAAGACAGTGTAGTACACAACTAAATGCAGCATAATTATAGCAGGCGGGGAAAAAACCCACCCCATTTTTTGGGGGACAAAACCCACCCCAGTTCCGGAACTTGGGTACGTGGTACGGGTCTAAAAATTTGCCAGCGTATAGTACAGTCCCTGTAGGCAAACGTATATAAGCGGTATCCAAAAGGGGTCTCGCTGCTGTTTTTATGAGTCAAAAATTGGAGCCCCCCATTTTTGACCTGACATGGCTATGGCTCCAAGGGAGGTGAAGTTTGGAGTCTCATTTCTCAGCACTAATAGATGCGAGCTCAAATGTAAAAAAAAACACTTTTACAGAGGACTACCCTTCCTCTATTCATGACCGCAGTAGCAGGTCCCTCCTTCTTTCGTACGAGGGGGGCATGACCGAAATTAGACGGGGTAAAAAACCCATGTGGGGGAAAAACCCACTTTTTGAAAATGGTCTGGTGATGTCCAAACACCTAGTAGGTAGGTACTCCAAAAGACTCATGGTAGTGCAAAAAGACGTTTATTGTTAACACAAATGCGCATACTGACACTTTCTTGATCGAATTCTGGAATACGGGCCCAATAGTTTTGAGGTTCCTTTGGAGCGGAAAGTAATATTATCTGGTACTATTGCCAGTTTTTTGTATGTTTTTAATTATAACCTGTTAATTTCTCTTGCTTAAACGCCTGATAACCGAATAAAATTAAAATATGCCCGTCACGACCAGTCACACCCACTTACGGTACCCCCCACCAAGGGTCGATGGCGTAAAATGTTGCCATAAAGTGTACATTTTGCGTGCATTTGAAGCGTTATCGCAACTTTTTAGTTGTTTTCAACGTTTTCAAGCGAAATTAAGGTGTTTTGTTTTCAAATCTGAAAATTCAAAATTTTATAATGGGCTGCGAAGGGCAGTTTTCAAACTTGTGTACCTGAGGCCCCATAGCAAATCTGCGTATAGTTTTGGCATCAGTGGCCTCTACTACTCCGAATACGTGCCATAGCGTTGAAAAACTACCACTAACACACTTTCCGGATGATTTATGGGGTGGGTTTTTTTCTAGTGTTTGGCCGATTATCGGTATCGGTATCGGCCGATAATAGGCATATCGGTATCGGTATCGGTATTTTAAAATTTCAAAGATACCGATACCGATAGTTTTTCTTCCTGGGGTATCTCGACTCATCTGCTTTAAATTTGAGCGTCGTCTTAGCTTTTACCTTCAACTTTTTTAGTCATAAAACTCAACAGGCACCAGAACTGATACGATAAGTAATATAAACAGTATGGCAAATATTTCTGCTCTTATTGTGTTTTCATAATTGCAGAAACTATTGTATTTGGTAGAATGTTTGTATAGTTTCTCATATTATATAATAGCACCGCTAGCACACGTTAGGATTAAGAAGCTACATACATAGTGGAGACTGCGTTGAACACTTCAGCACCTTACATAATATAGCCTATTCTACAAACATTGACCGTAAATTTGTCTGTGAACTGTGCGCGCAGTGCAGTTGTGACTTTCTGGCATAAATATCTTTATGACTATTACTCAAAAATATAACAGCAGTGAAACTTAAGATACGCTTTTTCACCTCCTGGGTTGGATCCTCCACCCTCGGTACGAATGAATTTTTACCGCTTCCCCAAACTGATGCAATCTTTACTTTGCCGAAGCCAAAAGTTGCTATATTCAAAGTTTTTGGTCAAAATTTGAGCAGAACTAAAGAAAATTTTAACAAAAATGACCATTTCTTATAAATAAAGAAGGTATATAAAGCTGACCCACGGATAGATAATTGTTCTTGGGCGTTTCCGCTCTCGGGTGCGGTGCTCATCTCCGTTACAAAGCTCTGGAGCGGCTTAGGAGGATGTCTACACAATGACTACAACTTCGAGAATGACTACATACATCTGGAGGATGTACATCATAATGCCTCACACGGACCCCTATTACTTTCTCACATAAATGTGGTACTGGTACCCATTTACCAATCCCATGGCCCATGGGGATATATATACTGCTAGGTTGACAGGAGCGATGTGGCCCTAATCTCTTGCTCAAGGGACTACATATAATTGTTTAGCTAGGATTCGATCCTCCAACCTTAAGATGAGAACTACTCGGCCACGCTGCCATTTTTACAAATATATACTTACACTAAATAAGATAAAGATTCATGGTCAAAACTTTGGCCAATGCCGTCGCCGGGATCTTTTTCCCTCCGACTGGCCCCTCCCTCCTCCTTGGGACAAATTTTTTGGTGGGGATCTTCCCGACCCAACCACAAGTTTATGCGATTATCCCTACATACATTAGCATCCCCATACGACAACACAACGTCTATGTATATACAGTCCATAGAAATACTGTATGTCTATATACATACCGTAGTCCATGGTAATATATATACGTAATACGTATATATATTCATTTCATAGAAAATATCGGTATCGGTATCGGTATCGGTATTATTTTATCGGTATCGGTTATCGGTATTTTTGGGTATCGGCCAAACACTAGTTTTTTCCCCCACATGGGGTTTTTTCCCCCAAATGGGTTTTTTTCCCCGGCAAGTTTTTGGTTTCCCGCCAAAAAACGGTAAGAGATAGCGAAATGAAACCGGTCCCAGCGTTTAGAGCAAGGTTAGGTCTACGACAGATTTTTTGATTTCCCGTGAAAACGTATAGCAGGCGGGGAAAAAAACCCGCATTTTCATATTTCGTCATGTATATAGCTCATAGACTATACGTTTTCACGGGAAACCAAAAAAATCTGTCGTAGGCCTAACCTTGCTCTAAATGCTGGCACCGGTTTCATTTCGCTATCTCTTACCGTTTTTTGGCGGGAAGCCAAAAACTTGCTGGGGAAAAAAACCCATGTGGGAGAAAAAAACCCACCCCATAAATCACCCGAAAAGTGTGTTAGCGGTAGTTTTTCAACGCTATGGCACGTATTAGGAGTAGTAGGCGCTCCTGATGCCAAAACTATACGCAGATTTGCTATGGGGCCTCCGGTAGACAAGTTTGAAAACGGCCCTTCGCAGCACATTATAAAATTTTGAATTTTCAGATTTGAAAACAAAACACCTTAATTTCGCCTGAAAACGTTGAAAATAACTAAGAAGTTGCTATTACGTTTCAAATACATGCAAACTCTGCACTTTATGGCTACTTTTTACGCCATCGACCCTCCATGGAGGGTACCGTAAGTGGGTGTGACTGGTCGTGACGGGGATATTTTACTTTCATTCGGTTATTTGGCGTTTATTCAAGAGAAATTAACAGGTTATAGTTAAAAAACATACAAAAAGCTGGCAATAGTACCAGATAATACTACTTTCCGCTCCAAAGGGACCTCGAAATGACAAAGTCCGACTATTGGGCCCGTATTCCAGAATTCGATCAAGAAAGTGTCAGTATGAGCATTTGTGTTAACAATAAACGTCTTTTTGCACTACCATGAGTCTTTTGGAGTAGCTACTAGGTTTTTTGACATCACCAGACCATTTTCAAATTTTCAAAAAGTGGGTTTTTTTCCCCACATGGGTTTTTTTACCCCGTCTAATTTCGGTCATGCCCCCCCCCCTCGTACGAAAGAAGGAGGGACCTGCCACTGCGGTCATGAATAGAGGAAGGGTAGTCCTCTGTAAAAGTGTTTTTCATTTGAGCTCGCATCTCTTAGTGCTGAGAAATGAGACTCCAAAATTCACCTCCCTTGGAGCCATCTCGAGTCAAAAATGGGGGGTCTAAATTTTTGACTCATAAAAAGTAACAACGAGACCCCGTTTGGATACCGCTTATATACGTTTGCCTACAGGGACTGTACTATACGCTGGCAAATTTTTAGACCTTTACCACATACCCAAGTTCCGGAACCGGGGTGGGTTTTTTCCCCCAAAAAATGGGGTGGGTTTTTTTCCCCGCCTGCTATATAGTTTATGAGCTACTCGACAAAATATGAAAATGCGGGTTTTTTTCCCCGCCTGCTATACTCGTGTATATAGACATGCAAATGCAGCATAATATAATATATACTCGTGTATACTTGTATATATAGGGTTTGATAAAAGATAATAACAAGGAATAGTAAGCCACAGAGTTGCAGGCGTCTGGGGGCGGCAGCCCCAGGAAACAATTGGGTTAAATTTTTGATTTTTAAGCCAAATTTGGTCAATTGGGGACGCATCAAAAAATTTTCCGGTCGGACCATAAAAACCAAAGGGGGACCCTTGTGTACAATTTCAGTCGGAAAAAAATTCGGAGGAGGTCGCCGCTCCCACGGCCCCCCCCCCCCCCCTGCGACCGCCCCTGATTTATGTATATATATATATATATATATATATATATATATAAATTTTGTTGCTGAGTCTTTTTTTCAGAGTTTTATTGCAATCGGACATGCATACCACAGCGCAAAAACTCTCCCTGTTTATTTCAATACCACTTAGTTTTTGTACGTATGTGTTTGTGTTTAGAAAAGATGTTTGCATCGGTGACCAAACCACTGAAAATCGAGCAGGGCCTTCCACTTCAACAGGTTGGTTGTGTCTGCCAATTTGTTGATTAAAGTGTAAGACTGGTTTTATTTTGGATGGGCTGACAGATTTATTGAGACTGTAGCTGGAATTCACAACCTAACAGTAAAGGTTTCCAAGTGAAACACCTAAAATTAGCCTCGAAACACTATGGAACTTTTTAAATGTTTCAAGCATAAATTTTCAAGTGCTCACTTATTTTAAGGGAAACCGTACTGTTAGTGTAGGTTGTGAACTCCAGATTAAGCTAGTTTAATTACGCCACCGATGACTGTGCCTAGAGATATATAGCCTGCTGAAATCGCGATTGCGAAACCAATTTATATATATATATTATATATATATATATATATATATATATATATATATATATATATATATATATATATATATATATATATATATATATATATATATATATATATATATATATATATATATATATATATATATTAGGGATAGACCGCTGGCTCGGCTCGGCTCGGCTCGGCTGCTGAGCCGGGCGGCTCGGCTCGGCAAATTGCCTTTGGCTCGGCAATTTTGCCGAGCCAGGCCGAGAGCTGAGACAGTCGTGAAATTTCAACAACTAACTTTCGAAAGTTTAAAAACTCTTCCCAGAATCCAAAAGGCTAGAGCGTTATATAAGGTTTTTGTGTTTTTCCGTTAATAAACCGCTCTCTCATACTGGTATATCCCGGGGGGAGGGCGGCCGCTCTACCCATTTTTTTATTGGAATTACTTCATGTTCATGGAAGAATTTGTTTACCTAATATACTGTTTTGTGTTACGTTTATATCATTGCAAAAACGACATTTTTTATAATTTTGCTGTCCGCATTAAATCTGGCCCTTCACAGGAATCAGAATTTTCTGCAAAATTTTTTCAGTTACACATTTGCAGCATTTTACAGACTTTCAGAGGAATTTCGGATAATTTTCAAAATAATTCAGGCAAAGTTCAGATAATTTCACCCAGAATTCAGAGAATGAATTTTATCTAAAAAATGTTACTGGCTAGTTCTACAGAAAATTCAGATTTACTGGTTTTCCTGTATATATATACATAGTTTCAAGTTTCAACCTTTTGTCGACGTCATTCTGTAGCTATCGATATGAAAATTGATGAATATTTATTGAATTTTCGCTCAATTTGCAGTTTGCCACCAAAAGTAGCAAACATTTTGGGTACCCCCCTCCCTTGGTAGGTCCTGAACTGCCAAGGGCGTAGTCAGGGGGGAGGGTCGCGGGGGTCGCGGCCCCTCTTCTTTTGGTCGAACCTGAAGAAATTGTCTACAATGTCCCTCCTTTGGTTTTTATCGTACGGCCGAAAAAATTTCGGATACGTCTCCAATCAGGGTTTTTTTTTCAAAATCGGATTTCATCATTCTGGCGTCATTTTTAAACTCCTGTCGTCATTTTTATTTTTCGTTCGTCAAAATTAGATTATGGCTTTACAGTATCGTAGCACTCCAGCAATATTGCTAGTTAGCGATATTTTACAAAGGCGTACAGAGAGAAAATTTTCGGCCGAAATTTAAAAAAATCAGCATTTTTATGAAGTTTAAGCGGTTTTTTACCTAAATGGCTAAAATTTTGGCTAAAATTTGGTGACATCTGTGTATTTTGGCCAAAAAGAGTGTAAATAGAAATTTGTTTGAGATGGTGGTCAAAATTTAGTGGACCGACGGGAGGGAAGGGTACTGCCAAGCGGAGGAGGAGGGGTCCCTAATGTTTTTGTGCTGTTACATGTACATAAATATATTGTGCTTGTACATGGGGTCTCAGTCTGAGGGGGCTTGTCCCGAATTTTTCAAAATTTTAGGGGATCTTGTCCAGAAATATTGGGGACTTGAACGCACAACGGCCTAAAAATGGGATTTTTTTGCAAATTTTGAATATTATTTGCTATTTTTTTAGCCCTTTGCTCATTTTTAAAGCAATCTGGGGCAAATGTTGAGTTTTCGACTTTTCGGGCACCTGTTTTTAACTTTGAGAAGTCTTTGGGGGGCAGCTTGCCCCAGTGTCTTTTCGTCAATTTTTGCGTCAGTCGACGCAAAAATTTTGCGTTGTCTGACGCACAAGCCCAAAATTTTTAGCGTCATTTTGAGAAAAAGTGCGCACACCAATTATAGTGCTACTTAAACGCTTGTTTTAGGTAAAAATAACTGAATTATGGCACTGGCCGTCCTCAGCTAGAATTTTGGACAATCCTCAAAAACAGAATTGGAGATTTTTTCACTTTTTAGGCCAAACTTGGTCAAGTGGAGACGTATCAGAAATTTTTTCGAGCCGGGAATTAAATGCAAAGCATGACAGAAGTAGAACGTCACATCAGCCAGGGCCCTGTTGCTCAACTTTACAAATCCTACAATTGTAGCAATTGTAAGTGCAAAATCAGGTGATTCGTAATGACCTGAATTTGCACTTACAATTGTAAGACTTGAGCAATTGTAAGTGCACTAGGTAGGTAAGTGTACTCGTGCACACATGCAGAGGCTTTGATGAAAGTGAATAACAAATACGAGTAAGCCAATAAGTTGCAGGGGTCTGGGGACGGCAGCCCCCAGAGAAAAATTGAACATTTTTTCAATTTTTAGGTCGAATTTGGTCAAATCAGCGTCAATATTTGCTCAAAACCTTTCGTCAAAGCTTCGTCATTTTTATTTTCTGAACGTCATTTTTAAGTTTCATTTCTGCAAATGACGCCATTTTTGACCAAAAAAAAACCCTGTCTCCAATTGACCAAATTTGGCCTGAAATTCAAAAAATTCTCATTTTCTTCTGGGGGCTGCCGCCCCCAGAGCCCTGCAAGGTTGTGGCTTACTATTCAATGATATTATCTTTCATCAAAGCCAATGCATGTCTGCAAGAGTACATTCTGCTGAACTTACTTGACTGTATAATATATTAATTATATGATGCTCCCATCTTTTGTTTTACTTTTCTTGTCGGAAAATATTTTTGATACGTTTCCAGTTGACTAAATTCTGCCTAAAAATTTCAAAAATCTCAATTTTTCCGTGGGGAGCCCCACCCCCTGACCCCTGTTGTCTGTGCCTTAATTCTCTTCGCGTTTTTTTCAGTGCGAATTTAAGTGGTAAAAAATTACTAAAAAGTGCATTTTAACCTATTACACAAGAGACAAATTCTGTCAATCCCGCCGAAACTGTTTTCCGGGTACGCCACTGACACGTGAATTTATTTAGATTAAGTGACTATATACATAAATGACTACCAACTACATTTCGTTATCTAACTTCAGGCCAAAAGGTGTCAAAAATCTTTGGTTATGGCCGACGGTTGTGGTTCTGGTTCTACGCTCACTAAAGAAACCTAATTACGCCAAAAAATGGCACATGCTGGGACCTTCCCCCCTCTTTCACCACTGGCGGCCCGAATCCCTCGGCTGTCTCTGAATTTAGGAAGGAGCTTCCCCCATCCCCTCCAACTGCATGAGTATATATCTAATGAAAGCTCTAAGCCTTCCTTGCTTCTTGACATAAGTCAAAATTTGTCACTTAAAATAAAATTATGCCCCAAAACATTGATTCCCGGAGCGCACAATCAATTTTGATAAAACCCAAAAATTGACCATAGCCGGCCGGCTCGGCTCGGCTCGGCTCGGCACCGAAATTCCCGGCTCGGTCTAACCCTAATATATATATTAAATGGGTACGTCATCACACCATGTTTGTATTTTAAGTAGTGAAACAATTATTTTTCTGTTATATATATTTCTTTTTTTTACTTATATTTCTTTTATTTTTCTGTCATTTTTTTTTATTTTTTCTGTTATTTCTTTTCTTTTTCTTGCAGCTGATCCTGTGCTGAGACCACTCCCTCGTCGCCTGGTCTGGAATGCCGAAGAGCAGAGTTACTCTGTGGTGACGGAGGAAGGGGGTCACGGAGGGGCCTGTAGCAGAAACGGGGAAGCCATTGCCCCCAGATTTGTACCCGTTAAAAACAGGGTGGGTGCTGTAGTCTCCTTGCAACAGCTGGGGGCAAAACGACGACTGCATGGGAGCATACATGTATCATGCAGTGTTTTTTTGCGTCAAAAAGTGCGAAACGCCGCACTTTTTTTCTGGAATTTCGCACTTTTTTTGGCCATGTGCGTCCCGTGACGCACTTTTTTTCGGCTGAGGCAGAACGATGTCATAGCTGATTTGGCCAAAAAGTGCCGAAAATAGCATTTTTACCGCGAAAATTGCGTCAAAACCATCAAATTTGTAAAATTTTCTGATGTGTCTAACGTTTCAAGCTGGATCTGTATACAGCTGCAACCATACGTGGGCAGCTAGCGAATTCTGGGGCGGGGGGGGGGGTGAGCCACCGGGGGGGGGGGGTGCGGAGCAACTTTTCCGGCTAATTTGCTAATTTTGCTTCGTGAGCCACCAATTTCGTTTCGTGGGCCACTGATTTTTACTCCGTGAGCTACCTTCGAAACATTCTGCGAGGGGTGACGTACCAGTCTGGGGGGGGGTGAAACCCCCCCACGCCCATGTATGGCTGCAACTGGTTTCAATGACAGCTTACAACCTATTATGATTAGTTGATGAAGTTTTACAACCTATGATGGTTAAGATTAGGATTAGAAAAAAAATCTTGTCGAAGAATTCCCGTTTTGTACTTTTTCAAGCAAAATTGCATCCTTGTAGTCTTTTTCAGCCTGCTAAAATTCAAAACTCTGCTTAGCTTCTCCACAACTTACCGACATTTACGTGATCAGCAAAATACCGACATTGACGTGATATTTAAGTCACCACACTGGGAATAAAACAAAAATTTCTAAATGCGGAGCCACCACGGCCAGATCCATAGTTATTTAAAGTCCAAGTCCCCGACTCTCAGAAACCTGAATTTATAAGTTAAACTCAGCTTTCGCACACTCTTAAATGGGCAAGGCAATGGCGTACCCAGGGAATGGTAGATGGGCGGAATTTCCCCCCCCCCCTCCCGAAATTTTTTAAAGTGAATTTTTACACAGGGGTTCACGCTTTTGCTTTTATTGCGTGGTCGAAAAAATTTTCCGATACGTTTCCAATTGATCAAATTTGGCCTAAAAATAAAAAAAATTTCCCAATTTTTTTCCTGGGGGCTGCCGTACCCAGACCCCTACAACTTCTGGCAACGTGGTTTTCCAATTTTCAATTCGCATTTTCATGTTAATATTGAAAATAGTGCATTTTAACCCATTACAAAAAATCAAAAAGCCGTTCCCCCGAAATTTTTTTAGGTACGCCACTGCTTAAGGTAGAAATGAAACTTTTTTTAGAAAAAAGAAAAAAAGAAAAAACTCAAAATTTTAATTGAGGACGGCCAGTGCCAGAATAAAGTGGTTTTCACCTAAAACACGCGCTTAGATATCATTATAACCGCCCTGCGCACTTTTTTTCAAATTGGCGCAAAAAAATTTGGGCATGTGCGTCGAACGACGCAAAATTTTTGACCAAAAAACACTGCATGTATGAGGGGGGGATGGGGGGACCACCCCCTCCCAAAAAATCGAGGGGCCGGGGGGAAGGTCTCCGAAATTTGGGCAAAATTCAAAAAAACTGGTACTTTTTTGGGAAAATTTTACAAAATTTAGGGTATTTTTCGTCGATCAGGGGGGAGGGTCCCAAAGTTTGACCCCGTTACATGTATATATGCATGGGGGGGGGGGGGGGAAGGGGGAGACCCGAAGAATGGAGAGGTAACCGAAATGTGGGCAGATTTGGTAAAAATTAGTAGAAACAGCACTTTTTTACTAAAAGTTAACAAAATTTTGCAAAATGCAGGGTAATTTCGCGTCGATCAAGGGGTAAGGGTGCCCAAAACTGGCCGGAGAAGCCCTCCCCCTAAATTTTGACCATGTTACATGTATGACTGAATGATATGGTCTAATTTGTGCGCTAGTATACCAAGCCTTTTTTTAGAGCAAGCATCAAATTGGCCGATGAAAACAGTCTCTACATAATATAGCTAGAAATCATCATACGTGGACGTCAGAGGATTGCTTTTTTTCTAAACTGATTCCTTCCTGAAATCTCCACTCCCCTTGTCCCCAGATTGATAGAAACTTGAATAATAATGCGTATGGTACCCCCCGTCCCCTCGCGGTCCCTGAGTTACCTCTGCAGCACATACGTAAAAATGACTCCTAAATTTTAGTCTATTTTCTAGGAGACTGCTGTTGCCAATCGGAGACCACAGACCAGAGCTTCTAGAAGATCCACCAGACAACATAGTGAGTTGTGAATGTGATTTTACGTGACTCGTCTGTATAAAATACAACCTATGAGGGGGCCATACATGTATGAAGGAGGGGGGATGAATCAAGGGGCGGCGGGGATGGTCTCGGAAATTTTACATTTTTTTGAGAAAATTTTACAAAATTTGCATAATTTAGTGTATGTTTGGTCGATCAGGGGCATACATGTATGAGGGAGGCGATGGGGAGGATTCTCCCACAATCGTGTGGTCGGGGGGGGGGGGGGAGAGTCCCGAAAATTCGGGCAAAATTTAGTAGAAATTGCAGTTTTGAAAAACTGTTGGTCGATCAGAGGTTAAGGAGGGACCCACCCCAAAATTAGCCCGGAGAGGCACTTAAAATGTTGACCCCGTTACATGTATTGAGGTGACGAATGGGGAAACCTTCTCTCAGATCGAGGGCTTGATCCCAAGCCATCGAAACGTGGTGGTAATCTAAAGTGGCTTTAGATCACGTTTTCTGCGGTTGTCCTGAAACGATTTTTTAAATACTATTGTGCTTTGTTCGCAAAGTTTTGTTTCTTTATTTGTTTGTTTTTGTTTTTCAATTTATTTTAAAGGCCGGCCGAGATCGTCTGTGTCTGAGTAGCAGTATTATACGTTCGTGTTTTTTTAGAAACTCAGAGTTTTTTGTCCGACAAAAGTGTGGATCAAATTGTGAACCGCAAAACATTGCATCTGCAGATGACCGGTTTGTCTCTGGGAAGTTTCTCGGTAAATTTTTCGGTTTCTTTTTTGTTGTTTGCTTTTATTCTTATTCTGTAAAATTTGCAGTGAGAATTGTGATTTTGCGATTTTGTGGCGGGATATATAATTGTTTGCTAGGAAATTATTATCTATCTTATACACAATTGTTTTTAGCGAATTTGATTAAATAAATTGATAAAAATTGTATTAAGCAGACGATTTAAGTCAGTTATACTTGTATAATTAATCAAACAGAATGTGACTCAAGGAAGGAATTTGCTAAATATGGCCCAAAAGTTAAATATACGACACTTTTCTCAGAATCCTACCATTATCTCGAACACTGTTGGGTGCATATATACATGTAACGGGGTCAAAATTTTGGGGGGGCCTCTCCGGCCAAATTTTTGAGGACCCTCCCCCCCCTGATCAACCAAAAATACCGTAAATTTCGCGAAATTTTCATTTTTTATTATTCATTTTCACTAAATTTCTAAATTTTTTACTATATCTTGGGGTCATTTTTACTAAATTTTGCCCGAATTTTGGGGACACTCCCCCCCGTCCCCTCGATTTTTTTTGGGGAGGGGAGGTTCCCCCCACCCCCCTCATACATATATGGCTGGGTGTGGTATAATGACCTTGTGGGAATAAAGTAGCTCTTGAAGTTTGTTCATTCCCGCACTGTTTCGCATTATATTCGGCACTGTTTGGAAAAAAGGGTGTCGGGTTTTTTAATACAGTGCCGGATATAGGACATTAGGACTTGGTCCAATAATATAATTTGTTGTTTTTAGAAGGATTTTGATTGGCCTGAACGGTCAAACTGTCATTTATCCCTTTATTTGCGTGAAAGGTAAGCCAACTCAGCTCTTTTTTTGTATTTTTTATGCTCAGTGGTTTGATTAATCTAGTTTTTGTTGATTTATTGTGTTAGCATTCAGATTAGCATACTCTCTTGGCTTACGGCTTTTTGTTGTGCTATCGTTTAACTAATAATTTTAAGCAAGTAAGAAAAACCAGCAGCAGAATTTTTTATTTTAATTTTGAAAAAAACGTATTATGTTATGACTAAAATTGAAATGTGTTTTTACTGACATTTCAAAAACTAGCTATGTATTCTTGCCTCAACGAATATCGTCAAAATAGTTACTTAAACACCTTAAAACTGTTAGATCCAGTCAGAGCTTAACTGTAATCTTCGTAATCCGTTTCCATGTTGTGGTAGTTCAACGCTAATCCGTTTAATCCGTTTTAGTGTTGTGGTTTTGGAATTCGAGTGCGCTGCTAATTCGGTGCTCACTCGTGCGGATCATGCGAATGTTTTGGATGCCATTTCGAGGCAGTCTTTTGATGCAAATAGTCTCAGACTGGTCAGCTCAATAGTGGTGCCGTTTGGCACAGTGAGGAGAATTTGCTATGGGACTCAGAAGGTATATATACCTGATTACCTGGATATACTCATACGTTAACACGGGGGTCTAAGTTGGGGGGCAGTATATACCGACGTTTTGACTGCCCTTGTACCAAGTCAGACGAAAGATGACCGGTTTTTAGCTGAAAAATTAACAATGTTTAAAAAAATGTTACCTAAATACTTTGTTTTGGCTCAAAATTTAGCGACTTTTTAAAAATTCGGCGTTGGCCAAAATTTAGGTAAAAATCGCCCAAAATTAATAGAAAAGGGCATATTTCAGAATAAATTTTATAGATTTTTTTAGATATTCAACCAGAACCCCCTGAAATCGAAGTCTGAGACCGTGAGAGTACTCGACCTAATACTTCAGTCAACTACTCGACTCAGCACTTGACTAGTTACTCGATCAATTTCTTCACTTAGCTACTTTACTTATTACTTAACATTGAATAGTTAACACAAATAATTGGATTTTAATTAATATTTCTAGCTAATAATCTACGCCAAGGAGCCACCGAAACTGATCACAGGCTATTCTCGCACGCCTGTAGCCCTGCCGGCTGAATTGATTCGATCCGTCGACATCACGGGGGGACAACTAGCTAGGAATAATGCTTTGACGGTATATTTATGTCGTGGCATTTTTTTTTGGGGGGGGGGGTTGCCTCACTTTTGGTTGCCCCTCTGTCCCACTTTTGTAAGCTGCGTAAACTTAGTGTGAGAAGAGAAGCATTGGTGAATTTTGCAGCTTTTTTGTGCACTGCTACCTAAACAGCAACTCTTATGGGCCATTTTATTTGCTAATGGTTGCTGTTCAGTCATGATTTTTATATGGATTTTTTTATGCTCACTATGCGAAAATCTGTAGTTTAAATGTCATGAATTTTTTAATATAATTAATAAATATAAATAATAATGAATAAAAAAATAAATTAAAATAATTTAATATTTTCGATGTTTAGGTGAGATTAGCCGGGATGGAAACGACGCTGTTTGAGAAATATGTGAAGAAAAATTGCGCCGATCTGTTTGCGATTGAAAAAATGCCACCGGAAATTCCGCCCGGACGGCCACTACCTAGAAATGTGCCCAGTCATTTGCCTGAGAATCCGGATATTGTGGACTTATGTTCGCGTGAGTGTGGTTTTTTATTTTACCTATGTTTATATTATACATTTTATATTTTTTAAAATTTATATACTGGAGGTTTACTAAAAAGACTGGAATTTTGGTTAACAGCACACCTTGAAGGGTTGGTAATAGATGAATAGGGTCGGTCTAGGCGCGATTATTTTGTTTTCAAACTTTTCAGATTTGTTTTTGGGCCATTTAGAGACCAGAAACATCTGTTTCGTGAATTATGCTTGTCTATTTTTCAAGGAATTCTTTCTGTTAAGCTAGTGCACAAAAACTGGACTGTTAAATAACACTATACATGAACGCGTGTCTTCCCCCTTCCTGATTCGGGCACCTCGAAAAAAACCACAATAATTGTTTGAAGAAATGGCCTAAGCACAAACGGGTATTAACCCTCCCTCTCTGATTGAGGGGTCAAATTTTGCGAACTGTCGACGACATGATCGACCAAAAATACCCTAAATTTAGCAAAGTTTGAATTGATTGAATTTGATGATTGATTGAATTGATCAAATTTTGACGACCTTCCCCTATGGCCCCCCGATTTGGATCGGAAGGGTGTCCCTCATGCCCCCACCTCATACACGTATGGCCCAGTGTACTTTATTTCCAGAAACTTTAACCGTTAACAGCAGTAAAACACTTACACTGATGTGGGTCTAAGTTTTGGCTTACGGAAAAAAGGACAAGTATGAACCAGGCTTTCGGTTGAATGCTTCTGAATAAGCTCAGCTCTTAGGGAAGTGACGAGAACCATTTTTTTACGTTACAAAACTAACTTTTTAAACATTTTTTGACTCCCTATTTATTGTTTTAGCGCTGGAACACGCCAGTTCTCATCACAGCAGTGACTTTCTAATCTCTCCGACCGCTGATGGAAGTGACGCGTCAACTGTTTGGTCACCATGGCAACGAGCGCTGAGCTGCGGTGGTAGCAGTCAGCAGAAGAGTACAACAGCAACGAATGACGCGTCACAAACTCTCAGCGCCCTGTCAATGACGTCAGCCGACGTCAAAGCCGTTGCGTCATTTGCCACTGATGACGCGTCCACGGTTGCTATGGAGCTAAATGACACGCTGGTTGCTATGGGCGCTACGGCGTCACGTGACGCGTCATCTGTGGCACGTGACGCGTCATCTATGTCACGTGATACTGGTCGAGGATTCGCGACGACGACGCCATTTGATGACGCAGTTGCGTCATTGGCTGGCGGCCTGGGAACGGCAGCGTCACGTGACCCTTTGACGTCAAATGACGTAGCCATTACGGCGGAATATACCAATCTAGCGCCTGCAACCTATGACGATGTCAGCGCCTATTATGCCAGCGCTTTTGGCCTGCCTTCCTCACATTACGTTCCGGGGCCGATTAATGGCATGATGACTGGTTTTTTAGGGGAATCTCCGTCGTTTTCCACTCTACAACCACCTGCCAGCTATTTTTGGGCAGAAAGTTCGGCCCAAAATTTCGGCGATGTTAATTCGACGTTCAGCGCTTCGGAGTTTTTGCCGGCAAGCGGCTGTTTTGCCAATCCGGTGACGAATTATAATTCTGTGGCTAATTTTGAGGCTCAAAGTTTTGAAGGTTTTGTGCCGAATTCTGAAAATAATTTGGATCTAACAGAACGTCAGGTCGAAACTAATTTGAGCGAGATAGACGATTCTGTTGATTCTCCAATTGTGGTGGATTGAACTAAATTTTTTTGTTGAAATTAATGTGATTTTTCTGTGATTATTGGTATTTTTTTCGGTGAGTGCTGATATTTTTTGTTGTTAATTGATATAACTTTGTGTCTTTGTGATTAGCAGTTTTCTGTATGTTTTGAAGATGCTCAGTGTTAAATATTACCTGTGGATTTGTTCGCGGCTTACTTTTTCAAAATTTTAAAAGTTTTAAAGAGTTTAATTTTTTTTAATTCTTAAGGCAAGCTTTATTCAGCAGCAGTGTTTTATAGAGAAAAGGTAATGGTAAAATACAAAAATATGATATTTTGTAACAATTATCTTGTGTTTGAGGTTTTTGTTTTTATGAATCTTCATTTTTCTTTTCTTTCGGCTTTTTCAAAGTATCATTTTTGGATTGGATTTTTATGTATTATGGCTAATTACGCCGTGCCATTTTAACGTTGCGTTGTGGAGCCAGTCCCAGTTAAATATTAAAATGAAAATACGCAACTACAAAAATAAAATATTATTATGTAATACATAGCACGGTACGCTTTCAGGATTTTTTCACTTTTTTTGACATTGCCTTTTTTCTGTTCCTGTTGGAACTTCCTAGTCAGTATTGTAGCATACTTCAAGTCTTTTTTCGTTATTGTTTAAATCTTGAATCTCTGTTTTTGACGTTCCATTGTTATTTGTAATATTTGTTATGTCGTGCAGGTATTTTTTCTGTTAGCAGTATAATATGTGTGTATATAAATCAAGCTCAGTGTGTGGCGATTTCATGTTTTTCGTTTGATGCCCAGTAATAGTGAAAAAGTTTTCGATGCTGGTTTTTTAGTTATATAGATATCGTTTTTTATGTCAAACTACACTAAAAATGCTTGCTTTTGCATAAGGATGATTTATCGAAATTATCGATGATATGATTGAAGAAATAACGGTAAAAAATTTCCACAGCAATATAACCTCAGTTTAATAAAATAGAAAATAATTTTCTTTTGTCGTTTTGATTTTTAATAATATTGTGGTACGTAGTCGTGGTTTGTGATAATGTTTAAAGTTTGTTCTGTTCATACTTATTATTAAGAATTTAGCGTTTTGGTTTTGTAATTGTCGGGAGGGGGAACAAATTTTTCGGCAATCAAACTTGTAGTCACCCCTCTCGTTTATTTTTTACAGCTAGTTTAGAAATTTTGAAAAAAATGACTGCTTTGTGTCTTTAACCCACATTCCCTGCTGAAAGTCAGATGGCTGCCATTTTGTCTACGGGTGCTAATTGTTTAGTTGTTTTTTGTTATATTTGTTTATTGTGCAATAAGTAATTTTTTGTTTATGTCGGTTGTTTTTGTCATGTCAGTTGAAATATTTTTGTCTATATAGAGTGCCTTTATTATTTCAGTTGTATAATGCGTTTAGTTATCAATCAAACTTTCAAAAAGTCTTATTTTTGTGTATGTAACTCAGCCTTCATTTTTTATAACCGTTGTGTACAATTTTTTGCAAAAGCGACAAATATTGGCTGCTCCTGTCTCCCTTACTTTCTTTTTTGCTGTGTAGTGTTATTTTTTCAACTTTATTTCAATTTAGTTGGCTGAATTTATATTTAGCGGAAAAGACCGTTGACGATTTTCTGCTTTCGTATTTTTTCTCAGGTGTGCTATCGAAGGAATTACTATTTTTTTGTTTTGGGTAGAGTGATGTATACTTACAGCCGTGTGTCCGTTAGCCGTCCCAAAAAACAAACTGGGCACTTTTCAGGTATAACTTTTGACTAAAAAAATGTTTGTCGTGTATATTGACGTGTTTTGTTGTAATTTGTCCTGCTGAATGGACATAGCGGTTGTTAGTATGAATCAATTTGCAAGCATTTTGGGATTTAGGCAGAACTTTTTGAAGATAATCATACATGTAACGGAGTCAAGATTTTTAAGGCCTCTCTGGCCAAATTTTGGGTACCGTCCCCCCCCCCTTTATCGACCAAAAAAATGAAATGGATCGCATGAATTTTGCCTAAATCCATTTGTTGTTAACTTTTTGCATTTTGCTGTTGGGTCACTAAAGTCTGACCAAAAAATGCTTGACCTTGAGACAAAAATAACCACAAGATTTTCGTACGAAAAGACCAAATTGAAAGCATTTAGTATATACATCGAGTAGGCACAAAAAAGCGCTACCTGTTTTGTCTGTGGGTTCAGCAGTTTTTGGTCAGACTATAGTCAAAATACTAGTTCACAAGAAACGTGACCTCTGATGGACAAAGGGTACTTAATTTGGGGCTAAGTGTAATAATTGAACTGTGTTTAGAACATCTGTTCTTCATTTTAGTCATATCTTTAACTGCAGCTCAATCATATTTTCTGTTTTTTGTGTTTTTTCTGTGTTAAAGCGTCAAGTCTGACCAAAAAATGCTGAACGCTGAGGCAAAACAGGTTGCGTGTATAATATACTCTGACTGAAATCTGAATGCTGGAAAACTGTTTTTTTCGTAACGAAAACCCTTTTACAAATGTTAAAGAGTTGAGCATCGAGCAATTTTTGGTCGGACTTCAAGTTATTTTGTTTGTGTCCGTAAAGTATCATTCGTTGGCCATTGCAGAATTTTATTGTAGCATACATAAATGTAATCAAGAGTACATAATAGTGTCTCACTCTTTATAGAAGAAGAGTGAGACACTCTCCTTTCTGCCTGTGTTATAGCGCAGGCAGATGCGCTCGTCATTTCCAGCCCACATGTTGCCGTTTTATGCAACATGCGGGTAGCCAATCAGAAGGGACCTTTGCTTCTGATTGGCTGGACGCCTGTGCACGTGCTCCAATCAGCACATAGGCGGCCTCACGTGCTCCAATCAGCACACTGGCCGCCATTACAGCCATTTAATTGTTAAATTTTGCCATGATCGGTCGGAATGGGGGGTTTTTTGTTATTTTTTGTTCCGAGTCGTATTTTGCTTACGATGTGCTGAATATGTTGTTAACTGGTAAGTTAAATGTGTTTTTAACAATTTTCAGGCAATAGCACGTGAGGCCGCCTGCGTGCTGATTGGAGGACGGGCACAGGCGTCCAGCCAATCAGAAGCAAAGGTCGCTTCTGATTGGCTACTCACATGTTGCATAAAACGGCAACATGTGGGCTGGAAATGACGAGCGCATCTGCCTGCGCTATAACACAGGCAGAAAGGAGAGTGTCTCACTCTTCTTCTTTAAAGAGTGAGACACTATTATGTACTCTTGATGTAATGGATCAAATTTTTTATAAAAAAATTTTGAAAAACTGCCATTTCAATTAGGGATGGGACCGAAAAAAATTTCACCGAATACCGAATACCGAATATTCGGTTTTTCTTTTTCGGCCGAAAACCGAATACCGAATACCGAATAGTTGTCAAGCATAAGTTAGCGAATGTTTTCTCAGGATTTGAAGATGCAGAATGTTAAAATACTTCGCGTACATGAACATGCTATATGAACATTTTGCAAACGTTTGATTTTAATTATTCATGCAAAATGTATTAAAGAATAAGTAGATACTATAGAATCCAAGAATCTATCGAAGAATAATACTATAGAAAAAGGCACAATAAACACCAGCAAAAAAACTACACAACTTTCAGCGACCTCTGACCGCAGTTGGATGAGGTATGTACATAGGCATACATGTACACAGGTCTGTGTTTGGGGGCATGTCCCGACGTTTCGGGGGCTTGAACTGACAAAAATGCAAAAAATTTCAATTTTTGCTTTAAAAATGGGAATTTTTTGCAAAAGTTGGATATTTTCAGCTAGTTTTTTCGCTTTTTGCCTGAGCATTTTACAGCGATCTGGGGCAATTTTAGAGCTTTCGGACACTCATTTTTCAGCACCAAAGAGAGGGGGCTGTCCCGATGGGTCAAATGTGAGGGGGGCTTGTCCCGGACTCTCAAATCTGGGAGGAGCTACCCCCCCCCCAGACCTTCATGTACATCTGTGTCCAGAGGGTTCGACCCTTTTCACCTTGGCAGTCCCAGGGTCTTGCGTTGTTTTTGAACTGCTTGTAAACTTTCAGCAGAGTTCATGAAAAACGTTTAAAAAAGAAGGCTCAAGGTGCGATAAGACCAAGCACAGTACAGCGCGTCAGAATCTAGTCTTGAGAGTAAGAAAAACTTTTAAGCATCCATGAAGAATTAACACAAGTATCTGCATTAGCTAATATATATACAGTTTTCATATTTTTTAATACAGTTCAGTTCGAAATGTAGTGCTGATTGAAGGATTAATAAAATTAGTTCTAATTCTAAACGTTCATTGATTTGGAATTTCCTTGATTTCCTAATTATTCGGTATTCGGCCGAAAATTTAGTTTTCGGTACCGAATACCGAATACCCGTTTTTCGGCCGAAAACCGAATACCGAATACCGAATTTTCGGTCCATCCCTAATTTCAATTCATTTTCGCCTTAATTTTCGGAACCCCCTCTCTCCTGCAGATCTTTGATAGTTGAAAGTTCTGAAATGCAATCGTTTGGAGGTTTCATTTTTTTGAACAATGTTTTTGCTTATGGTCAGACAAATTCTCATACGGACATTTCATTGGCCTTATTTTTTGCTCAGGTACATATATTCTGTTTATTTTGTTATTTTTGTCAGAAATAAATATTTTTTCTTTACAGTTGATTCCTTTTATTGTATAAGATACATGACAATTACATGAATAAATACAAAATAAACATTCATGCACATAACAAAATATCACATTAATTTATTTTACATTGGCCTACAGCAAAGTTATTATTAACAAAAATATCGAAATTAAGTTAGGGTAAACAGTGTCGTGTATTATATATATATATATATATATATATATATATATATATATATATATATATATATATATATATATATATATATATATATATATATATATATTATATTATATATTTGTGTATACTTTTTACCCTAAGTTAAAGTTAAAGTTAAAGTTGCCACCCTTAAATTTTTTGACTTAGTGATCAAGTTGAAATTTGTTCGGAATCAGATTGCTAATCATATTGTTGGAAATGAGTGATAAAGAGCTTTTAAATGATGTTTCACACGTCACAGAATTCACGATGACGAAACTAAGTTTGCGGCTGCGAGGAAAAAACAGCAAAGCGCAAGGAATGTGGAAATAATGTGGTGGGGCGTTGAGCTGTTGACCGCTAAGCTACCTGTCACTGCTGAAAAATACAAACAAAAAAATTAACCACATTGGGTGGAATGCATGAAGGCAGTTTAACGTTAAAACCAGTCTAAAGCGTTCTATTCCAGTAGGCTAAAATAAAACATCATAACGAAAAATTCTACATCACATGTAAAGTTACATACATATATAGGTAGGTTAGAATATTGCCATTGACCGCGTTTAGCAAGGCAAGACTGAACTAAGACTGCCTTTTATGCATTCCACCGATTGTGTCAATCCTAGCCGGATGCTAGCCTGGTAATTTTGTTATTATCTTGGCTGAAATGACGTACCTTGATTAAACAAAACGCACTTTTTCATAATCTTGGACTAATAAAACTAATAGGGTAATCAAATTGTGAAGGTCTTATGATCTAGATTCCAAGTCCGAACCGAAGTGTCTCCGTCCTAGGCTAAAAGATAAGGCCTTAGCTCGCTCACTACCCAAAAACTACCCTAAACCCATGAAAATACGTAAAACTATAAACAGAAGCCT
>JASANF010017780.1:0-10104 GCA_030248245.1 Trissonchulus sp. WLG1_4
AATGGCCCGTATTCACATACTAACACTAACGCTTAAAGTTAGTGTTTACACTAAGTGTTAGCGCTTATAAGCGCTAAGTGTTATTCACATACTTAGTGTTTATTTAAGCGCTTAGCAAACACTAACGCTTAACTTAGCGTATCAATTTTGTATTCACATACTTAAAATTTAGTGTTTGGCTTAGAATTAAGGTGGTAGTTGTGTTTTCGAGGTTTTTGTGATTTCTATGTAAACTTTGCGCCACGAGTACTCAACTTATAAGTGACGCCTGAGCATAAATTTTTGGGACAGTATTGTAAAGGTCAAAATCCCCAGGCATGTCTCTCACTTTTTTGAAATTTCACCTGTGGACATTTTTAGAAGGTTTTAATTTCAAGAAAATATCTTAAATTTTCGGTGCGTTTGCTTTTCAGCTATTTTCTCAGTAAATTGACTAGTTATTAAAAAAGTGGGGGACATGCCTGGGGATTTTAAACATGTCAAAATCCTTACCAACTTTCAGCCCCAACAGGTAATCGTATGATTCAGAGCTGTGGCGCAAACTTTTTGTAAAAAATTTTAATATTTTGGAAAGGACCTTTCTTTAGTCGCTTATACTGGAAAGAAAATCACAGGTTAAATTTCAAGGCATGGCATACATTTAGGAAAGATATTGTTCTACCTAATGCAAAAGACCGCTTGTGATTTGAATTTGTAAACGCTGAGCTATGGCTTTATAAAAAAACACCTAAAAACGCAATTACCCCCTTAAGCGCTTAAGTTTAGGGACCTCGGGAGCTCCCTAAGCGCTAAGCGCTTAGTTAGGGGATGGTGTGGGGAAGGGATAGGGAGAGTGGGGGAGGTTTTTGGCCGCCATGGGAAGAAAGGGCATGCAATTTAGGATATATTAGTGACATTTTCCGACCAATTCGATCCATTTTGCTCGTTTAATCGCCAAAAATAAAAAATGCACTTTGTTGTCCAAATTCGTTTTTTTACATTTTTGAGTAGAGCATCTTAATCGAAGTAATTTTTCTTCAAGAACTTCTATTTGAAAATTTATATTTTTCACGATATGCCCCCTGAAACATGTAGAGCTGATTTTGCATTTTTCAGGAATCCACTTGCTGAAAACATTTTTTACAAATGTATAGTTCGAGAAAAACATATATTATTAATAAGAAATAGTAATTTAAATAAATCTACAATCGGATTTATAAATACCAAATGGATATGCCGATAAATAACGAATTCCGGATCCACATCAAGCAGGGAGCGCACTCCAAGCCAAAGCCAAAACTAAGCACAAAAGTTGCTAAACGCTAAGTTTAGTATAACACTAATTTTTAAGCGTTTATTTTGTGAATAACAGTTTAGTACAAATTAAGCGCTAACACTTAGCAAACGCTTAGCGTTAGTATGTGAATAACTCTTAGTATGTGAATGCGGGCCAATAAGGACATGAAAATTCAAAAAAGTAAGCCAGATATCAGATTGGCCAGCTTGTGAAGTACACATAACGTCTCGACGCACAGTTTTTTGCCACAAATAAGAAAAAAGAAAAATGAAGGTTCGTTTTTCTTTTGATTTTAAAATAAGCGTCTAAATTTTTCACGATTTATCATTATTGCTGTAAGTACTTCACTGTTTACGCACAGTTTCACAGTTCAAACAGGTATTACTCCGCAATCACTCAAGCAATTTGCACTAAATTTTGTGTGCATAAACTACAACATATGTCCTTTTAGTCTATGTAAACAAACTAAACAAATAAGTTGATAATTGTGACGAAAAAATCAAATGTGAATAGGTTTTTAAAACGTCATTTTTCCGACTTTGCGACCTCACTGCAAACAGTATACTGCATCAATTTTGATAAAACTTGGCGAAAATACTTGCCTCAACATATATTTTCAAAATATATAAAGAACGAAGTCTTATTTTTTTTCTCAAAATGTTTTACAGTTGCGCAAAATCGACTGCTTTCGCGACACTACCCCCTTAAACGTTTAAGGTGGTAGTGTCGCCAAAGCAGTTTTGCTCATAGGCTGCAAAATGAGAACATTTTGCTTTGAAATTGTACGTTCACTGAGAAACTAGTGAAATGCCATATGGTGTCAAGTAAATACTGCCAGACACTAGACTACCAATATCTACCAATATTTTCAACCAATCACCATTGTGAGCCAGACATCACACAATAGAGACATAACAGTTCAAAAAATCAAGCCAGATATCAGATTGGCCAGCTTGTGAAGTACATGTAATGTTTTGACGCACAATTTTTTGCCACAAATAATAAAAATAAAAAATGAAGGTTCGTTTTTCTTTTGATTTCAAAATAAGTGTCTAATTTTTTCACAATTTATCATTTTTGCTTTGAGTACTTTACAGGTTACGCACAGTTTCACAGTTCAAACAGGCATTACTCCACAACCACTCATGCAATTTGCACTAAAGTTTGTGTGCATAAACTAGGGCATATGTGCTTTTACTTTGCGTAAAGAATGTAACAAAAAGTTTTTTAATTGTGACGAAATTATCGAATGTGAATAGGTTTTCAAAACGTCATTTTTCCGACTTTGCGACTTCGCTGCTAACTGTATGCTGCATCAATTTTGCTGAAACTTGGCAAAAATATATGCCTTGAAACATATTTTTTGAATATATAAAGAACAACGACCTATCTTTCACTGAAAAAGTTTTATAGTCGTGCAAAATCGACTGCTTTCGCGACACTACTCCCTTAAGGTAGTACTAACGAATGTGCAGTTTTTTTAAACTTTTGAAAAAATTTAGTTGATTCAAACGACATTTTCTCGAGAATAAAGTCAGCAATGAATTAATTCGTATTCTTATAATGACGAATGAAGTTAGCGGGATCATGTGAAAAATTTTTAGGAGCAAGCCAAGCCAACAAGCCAAATTACACAACAGGAGAATAGAAATTTAACAGTTCTGGCCACTTTTCTAAGCGCATGCAAAACGCATAAACACAAAAATGAACATGAATAAACTATGGCAAAATTTCTAGACCCAAAATGAAAATTTTTTAAATTGCTTTTATTTTTGCGCAGATATAGAACCTGAAAGTTGCGTGTGAATAGACACTTTTGACTTTGAAAGCTTATATTTCGTTTAATATTTGACAAATCACAAAATCGTGCATTTTGGGTCTAGATAATTTCTTTTTAAATATTTGTTCCATTTTTCGCAAGTTTTTATTGTTTCAACTCTTCAAAAAGTGGCCAGATTTGAAAGTGCTCAAAAAAGCCAAATTGGTCCACTTTTAACACGTGCCATACAAATCATACTTATAGTTGTGCAATGATACTTTGCATAAACATATAGGAAAAGTAGCGCTTTCGAACGGTATAAAGAATGTGCTCTTATATTAATTATTAATTGAATACAAGCCTGTTGAAAAACACTGCACATTCGTTAGTACCACCTTAAGGGGGCGCTCCGGGAATTGGGGGTTACATCGAAAATTGGCAAAAAAGTTGGCAAATTTCAAACTTTACTATACATATATGTAGTATGGCACAAAGTAACACTGGAGGCAAAATTTCAAATCACGTGATCATGTCACGTGACTCCCAGAGCACCAAACGTGAGTGAATTTTCGGCAAACGATAACTCTGCTTATACTTTGCGTATAATCACACTTTATATACCAAAATTTAGCTTATGTGCTTCTCTAGTTGAACATTATTTTGGTTTTTAACATTTATGTCGGATTTGGATACAAAATGTCATTATGTGTTTTCGAAGTCGAACTCTGAGCAATAAAATTCATATAAAAATGATAAATTGTGAAAAATTTAGACGCTTATTTTAAAATCAAAAGGAAAACGAACCTTTATTTTTCATTTTTTTTATTTGTGGCAAAAAACCGCGGGTCGACACGTTATGTGTGCTTCACAAGCTGGCCAATCTGATATCTGGCTGAATTAGTTGAATTATCATGTCCTTATTGTGTAATGTCTGGCTTACAATCGGTGATTGGTTCAAGATATTGGCAAATATTGGTAGTCTACTGTCTGGCAGTACTTATTTAACACAATATAGAATTGGACTAGTTTCTCAGTGAACGTACAAGTTCAAAGCAAAAAGATCTCTTTTTGCAACCTATGAGCAAAACTGCTTTCGCGACACTACCCCCTTAAACGCGTATAAAACGTTTAAACGGTTACACATGTAAGCGTTTAATCGTTTAAACGTTTAACCGTTTAAACGCGTTTAAACTTTTAAACGTACTAAACGTTAAACGGTTCGAAAACCGCGTTTTTTGAACCCGTTAAACGTTTAAACGTTTCCAAACCGTTTAAACGTTTAAACGCGTTTAAGGGGGTAGTGTCGCCAAAGCAGTTTTGCTCATAATTTGCAAAAAGAGAGCATTTTGCGTTGAAATTGTACGTTCACTGAGAAACTAGTCTAATGCTATATTGTATTAAATAACTACTGCCAGACACTAGACTACCAATATCTACCAATATTTTCAACCAATCACCATTTGTAAGCCAGACATCACACAATAGGGACATAAAAGTTCAAAAAATCAAGCCAGATATCAGATTGGCCAGCTTGTGAAGTCCACATAACGTGTCCACTCACAATTTTTTGCCACAATTAAGAAAAAAAAAACAAAGGTTCGTTTTTCTTTTGATTTTAAAATACGCGTCTAGATTTTTCACAATTTATCATTATTGCTATCAGTACTTCACATTTTCCGCACCGTTTCACAGTTCAAACAGGTATTACTCCGCAACCACTCAAGCAGTTTGCACTAAAGTTTGTGTGCATAAACTACAACATACGTCCTTTTAGTCTGTGTAAACAAACTAGACAAACAGCTCAATAATTGTGGCGAAATTATCGAATGTGAATAGGTTTTCTAAACGTCCTTTTCCCGACTTTGCGACCTCACTGCTAACAGTATGCTGCATTAATTTTGATGAAACTTGGCGAAAATACTTGCGTTGACATATAGTTTTAAAATATATGAAGAACGGTGTCTTATCTTTTATTGAAAAAGTTTTACAGTTGCGCAAAGTCGACTGCTTTCGCGACACTACCCCCTTAAACGGTTCTAACCGTTTAAACGTGCCCATGCCTACTCAACACATGTGAGTGTACGTGTACGTTTTCAAAAATACTTAAGTTTACGCTTCGGTTGGGATTTCAGCTTAAGCTGAGGCTCAGGCTTAAGTTTTGTAATTTTGAAATTTACTATATGTTTACATAATGTGATGAGCCTTGCAGAAGCAAAGCCACGTGGTCTGTTGTAGGGAAGGGTTAAGTTGACTTGGGTTTGCTTTTGGCCGCCGAGGGAATGAAGGGCATGCAATTTAAGGTGCATTAGTGACATTTGGCGACCACGTTGAACCTTGTCGGTCTTTTATGCTCGCTTCTAGGGTTGTTTCAATTATGGAATTATTTTCAATTTCAATACCATTATCAATTTTTTGCCCAAATATTTTCAATTTCAATACCATTATCAATTTTTTGCCCAAATATTTTCAATTTTAATACCATTTCAATTTTTTTCTCGAAATATTTTCAATTCAATTTCAATTTTGCAAATATTTTCAATTTCAATTATTTTTCAATTTTTTTAGCGTAACTGCTGAGGCTTTTTTAATAAGTAATATTATGATAACTGTTTCTCTATAAACACAAAAATGCGCGAAATTACACGCACCGCGCACGCACCACGGTACTTAATGCTCAAAAGTTATACCAACGATCGTCGAATCGCCGATCCAAAATTTCACAGCCGATTCGATCTGGTCATCTAACCTTACTTAATCAGCGATCCGATTCGATCCACATCACTAGTTATTAGTGATTTTTTTAAATTTTAAATTTTTATTTTTATTTTTATTTTAAATTATTCACCTGACTTGTTTGTAAAGAAGAAAAACAGTTGATTTCGCTGATGCAAAAATTTTTACTCAAAATAGTCAAATAGCATCAATTTTTGGTGGTCTGATTTGTAGTAGCAATGTGAATGCTACAAAAAGAATATTTTCTACATGATCTCTTGGATTTGTGACCTTATGAAGGCATAAGGTAGCGGCGGTTTCAAATAAGTTAACCATTTTTCCTGTAAAAGTTAACTCTATCCTTATTCCATGACTCAACAACACTAACCAAAGATTGGCTTCAAAGTAAATAGAACATAGATCTACTGATGATGATAAGTTAACAATTATGGAATAAAAACTATGGAACTCCAAATAAATCGAAAAGAGCTTTACAGAGTTTCCAGAAAGATTCACTTTACCGATGAGAAACTACCACACTGTGCGGATACGGTTCATGCTGTGGATTTGACATTACTTCAAAAGTTACAAAAAATATTGAAAAAAGACTCCCCTTGTTTGAAAACCTGTCTAATTTGCGCAATGTGTCATGTCAGAACAAGTGGTATCCGATCGAACTTATCCTGGATAGATTGGACGTTGTTCACCTGGTGGTTAGTTTCAACAAAACCGTAGCATGAAGTTTAAATTACACAGGTATGCAAATACAATATTTTATAACATAATGTAGACTCGACTGAGAGGTATGTATGCTAAAATGGTTAAAATACCTTCCTTAAAGTTGGTTAAAGCTGGGAGAATTTGTGGAATTGAAAAGCAAAGAATAGAATGATGGAAGAGTTGATATTTTTGTGTTCAAGCTTGAATAGTTGAAAAAGTTTTTCAAACAATAGGACACAAAAGGACAGTTAATTTGGTGCGCTGAGCACAAACACAGCAACATCAAGCAGTGACTGGTGTACAATTGAGCAACTTTAAATAAAAACCAGTATATAGAAGGCGTGGTCACAGCAAACATCATAAAGATCATTTAACTTGTGAAAAAGTGAGACGTAAAAAAGCTGCGGATGTGCCGAAGCCGAAACTAGGTAAAGGCAACTTACTAAAAATGTAAACAATAAAATTGAAGAAATCAGCAACCTTTGCTAGACATTCACAGATGTCACATAAACTAATATAGATCCAGTTTTTGGACACAGAAATGGCTTGAGAAGATCCGGCAGTAAAACAGAAAGGTATTTAGAAGATTCGGCGGTTAAACGGAAAGGGTTAGAGAAGGTCCGACGATAAAACAGAAAGGGCTTGACAAGATCCGGCGGTTAAACAGAAAGGGCTTGAGAAGATCCGACGGCAAAACAGAAAGGGCTTGAGAAGATCCGGCGGTAAAACAGAAAGGGCTTGAGAAGATCCGGCTGTAAAACAGAAAGTGCTTGAGAAGATTCAGCGGTAAAACAGAAAGGGTTTAAGAAGATCCGGCGGTAAAACACAAAGGGATTGAGAAGATCCGGCGGCAAAACAGAAAGTGCTTGAGAAGATCCGGCGGTAAAACACAAAGGGCTTGAGAAGATTCGGCGGTAAAACGCAAAGGGCTTGGGAAGCTCCGGCGGTAAAACAGAAAGGGCTTGAGAAGATCCGGCTGTAAAACAGAAAGTGCTTGAGAAGATCCGGCGTAAAACAGAAAGGGCTTAAGAAGATCCGGCGGTAAACAGAAAGGGCTTAGGAAGATCCGACGGTAAAACACAAAGGGCTTGAGAAAATCCGGCGGTAAAACAGAAAGGGCTTAAAAAGAGCCGGCGGTTAAACATAAAGGGCTTTAGAAGATCCGGCGGTTAAACAGAAAGGCTTGAGAAGATCCGGCTGTAAAACTGAAAGGGCTTGAGAAGATCAAACTGTAAACGCTATAGCCATCAAGCACATTTTCATCGAACTGTAATGGTTAATACTGTGGTCTGGAGTACCTCAGGAGAAATCTGCTAAATCAGGTTGCTTGACTGCCATAAAAAACATACAACTCAGATGAAAAATGGCAAACTGCTTATACAGCTGATACAGCCCAAAATGGAAAAATTATTTTAAAAAAATCGATTTGAGCAGCAAACAGTGCAAGTATTCATTTGGTGCGAGGTGCAATACCTATGTAGCAAGAATGCAAAATAGACCTTTCCTAAAAACACGTGTTCAAGAAAAATAAAAAACACAGAAAGAAGACAGCCAACAAAAGCAAAGACCTAAACAGAGCCTACAGAAAAGAAAATGAATAAAAAGGGTCAAAGACGTCAGAAAAAACTAAGGGAAACGAAGAAGAAAGAAGAACCTGGAGACCGACTCATTACTTAGACCATAACCCATACCCGGACCGGACTTAGTCAGTGCATGTTCGCTTGCAAAGCTCATGTACTGGCTCTCCCACGGATGCCGGGTGAGGAGGGTTTTTATAACCCTAAACCCTTAAGGCGGGAGGTGAAGAAAAAAAAAAGCCTGCATCAGTTTATCTGAGCTGACAAACGAACTTCAGATGGTCCTTTTCTTAACAAAGTTTTCGGGAAATTTTGATTGGATGCACCTGATACAAAATTTTTCCGGATACGCAAGCTTGACCGAAACATTATTTTCGTCATTGGTTGCCCAAACATCAAGCTTCATTTTGATATGTTTTCCATACGTCAATGTGTCACGTGGCCCGAGATCTAGCCAATCAAATTTTCAGTTATTCATAATTGCGACTTGATCATAAATGGCTCTTTGCCCCTACAATAACAAAAGTTCAAGCTGATAATAAAGAGACGTACGCTCAATTGAAAATAATAATTGAAATTAGACAATTTCAATATCAATTACGTTTCAATCATGGCTGTTCACCGACACATGCTACATGCACAAAAAGGCATACAGACAAGACTTCGTTCCAGCATCAGACATGCTGTGAAGTCAATCAGCCCAGCATAATTGATATTGAAATTGAAAGTATAGTTTCAATTTCAATTTCAATTAAAATATTTTCAATTTCAATACCATTATCAATTTTTAACCAAATTATTTTCAATTTCAATACCATTATCAATTTTTAGGCTAATTATTTTCAATTTCAATATCAATTAATAATTGATATTGAAATTGAAATTGAAAGTGGGTTTCAATGATTAAATGAAATAATTGAAACAACCCTACTCGCTTCCCACTGCGGTTTAAGGTTTAAGGTTTAAGGTTTATGGTTTAAGGTTTAAGGTTTATGGCTTAAGGTTTAAGGTTTAGCGTTTTATTCACACTGCGGGTTTAAGGTTTAGCGAACGAATGTTAGTGGGCGGAGCTATAATTTCAGCCAATAAAACGCTTGCCCGCCAAAAGTGTATATATAGGCGGGAAAATGACAAATGTGAATTTAAAACTGTTCATAGGGGGTGTCAAGCAAGCTAACACGTTCCAACAGCCAATGTTCGACCTTATTTTGAGTGTAACGATTACGTAAATTTATAGTTTTATGCTTTATTTCAATAATTGTTTTTATGTTCTTCTTCTGTTGCCAAGATGGCTATAACTGATTTGATGCTTGCTAATAGCTTTTAAGGGGGTAGTGTCGCGAAAGCAGTTTTGCTCATAGGCTGTGAAAATAGAACTTTTTGTTTTGAAGTAGTACATGCAATGAGAAGCTAGTCCAACGCTGTATGGTATCAAATAATTACTGCCAGACATTACACTATCAATACTGACAAATATCTCGGACCAATCGTCATTAGTAAGCCAGACATCACACAATAGGGACATAAAAGTTCGAAAAATCAAGCCAGATATCAGATTGGCCAGCTTGTGAAGTACACATCATGTGTGGACGCACAATTTTTTGCGACAAATAAGAAAAAAGAAAATTAAAGGTTCGTTTTTCTTCTGATTTGAAAATAAGCGTCTAGATTTTCCACAATTTATCATTATTGCTATTACTATTTTACAGTTTAAGTACACCTTCACAGTTCAAACTAGTATTACTAAACAGCCCTTACAGCAATCTGCACTAAATTTTGTGTGCATAAACTACAGCATATGTGCTATTAGTCTGTGTAAAAAAACTAAACAGAAAAATTGATAAATGTGACTAAAAAATGGAATGTGAATAGGTTTTTTTTTCGTCATTTTCCGACTTTGAGACATTATTGCAAACTATATGCTGCACCAATTTTGCTGAAACATGGCAAAATAATTTGGCTTTTGGTAGATTTTTAAAATATAGAAGAACAATTTCTAACATTTTACTGAACAAGTTTTACAGTCGCGCAAAATCGACTGCTTTCGCGACACTACCCCC